>BJBW01008513.1:0-15279 GCA_004320125.1 Scolopax mira | reverse complement strand
GCACCGGGCTGGTGGTGGGTTGGGCGAGTTGGACCACCATGGGTATGGGGGGGGGGGGGTGGAGGGTGGGGGGGGGATGTCGACCCCCAGGGCAGCTCCTGCTGGGGTGGTGGGGGGGGGCAATGAGGTGATGAAGCAGGAGGGATGCAGTGGGGCAGAAAGGTGTGGGGCACGGCTCAGTGGGCACCGGGGTTGCCAGGGAGGGGGGTATGTGTTGGGGGGGGGGGGAATCTGGGGGGGGAATCCTTCACCCCCCAAGCCGTGCAGGCAGAGCTCAGCTCCAGGCAGCCCCTTCCCTTTTCTTCAGGCACACGTTTTTTGGGCAGGACCCCCCCCCCCCCCCCCCCCCCCCCCCCCCCCCCCCCCCCCCCCACCTCCTCCTCCTCCTTCCCCAACACGCTCCCACGCCCCCCCCTCACCCCCACGTGTGTGTGTCCCCCCTTTTTTTCTTTTTCCCACGCACCCCGGGTTCTGTTTCCAGCCACTTTCCGGCCGTTGGTGGGATGTAAAGAATGTAATTTCTCGGGGGGAATCGCTGGCCCACACTTGCCTTTCACTGCTACTGGAGAAACGACATATCTATAAATATATAGATATATAAATATATATAGAGAGAGAGAACAACGGGGTTGTTTTCCGACCGGCTTCCGGTGGTTCACTCTTCTCTCTGTTTTGTTAGAGTTTTATTTTATTCGCTGGTGTCGGAGAATCCGCGTGAGAGTGGTTTTTTTTTTCTGCTTAACGATTAAAGGTGAAATGGCTTTATCCGGCTCCGGCCTCCGCTGATTTTGGGGGGGGTTTTATTCCATCCCCCCCCACACCCATCTCCTCCCCTCCCCACATCCCTGCAGATGGCGATGGTGCTCCGAGGAGGATGCGGAGCCCTTCCCCGCCCCAAAACACCACTCCCCCCGCCCCGACTGGGCTGTGCGAGCCCAGTTGGGCCAGCGTTTGCCCCCCCCCGCCACCCCCCCCACCCCCCCCCCCCCCCCTCACACCCCCCCCCCCCCCCCCCCCCCCCCCCCCCCCGCTCCCGGTCCCCATCCGCCATGTGAGCGCTCCCGCACCATGTCCCGGCAGAGAGGTACGAGGGGGGGGGGAGGTAAAAAGGGGACAGAAGGCTGCGGGGGGGTGGGTAAAAGAGAGGGGGGCAGGGCGGGGGGGTGCCCAGGGAGGGGTGGGGGGTGTGGGAGGGAAAGGGGGTGTGGGGGGAGCGTGCGAAAAAGGGATTGGGGGGGGTTGCTGGGGAGGGAAGGGGTGCAAGGGACAAGGTGTGGGTGTCGGGGATTTGGGGGGGGGGGAGGGGGGTGTCAGAGCAGGAAGGGGGGGTGCCTGGGTGTCCCCGAAGATGGGGGGGGGGGGCCTCCAGCCTCTGAGTCACCCCTCGCTGGGCAAGAGCCTCCCCGAGCACTGGAAGAGGGAAAGGGGGGGGGGCTGTGGTGCTCCCCCCTTGCACCCCACGAGAGAGGGGCTGAGCCCCGGGCACCTCGTTACACGGAGAAAAAAAACCCAAAACCTACTTGACCCACGGGGGGTAGAGGTGGCAACCCCAAACAGCCCCCCACCACCCCCCCCCCGGGGGGAGCTGGCATCACCCAGGGATGGCGAGCTCCGGAGGGCATCCCTCGGGCATCCCTCTCCTTCCTCCTTCTCCTCCTCCTCCTCCTCGGATGAGGATGCCACGGGGCTGGGGGAGCAGGGAGCTTTTCTGTGTGGTTTTGTGAGGGGGAAAAGGGGGGGCACGTTTTCCTCCCACCCCGGGAAAAGCTGTTTTTCATCTTGGCAAACGGGCAGCTGGCAGGGATTCCCGGGGGGAGCCCGCTGGGCATCTGGGCTACGGGCACGGCTCCCCCCGCATCCCCCTCCACCGAGGGCATCGGGGCCGGCCGGGGGGAGCACAGGGGTGCGTGTGGGTGGGTGGGGGGACACACACACACACAGGGAGGGTTTTGGGGTGGGTGTGTGTGAGTGGACGGAGATGTCATTGCCGAGGAATT
Organism: Scolopax mira; assembly: GCA_004320125.1. Classification (NCBI taxonomy): domain Eukaryota; kingdom Metazoa; phylum Chordata; class Aves; order Charadriiformes; family Scolopacidae; genus Scolopax; species Scolopax mira. The sequence continues at coordinate 13,282 of BJBW01008513.1, read as the reverse complement.
TGGCCTGGGCGGAGGGAGAGGAGAAAGGGGAGGGAGAGGAAGAGCCAGGCACACCGGGCACGGAGTTTTGGGGGGGACACACACAGTCCCTGGGTGCCCCCCAGGCTTGTGCTCTGCTCTCAGGTCCCTTTGGCCAGCCCCTGCCCCAGTTTCCCCCCCCCCCCAACCTTCACGGCCAGCCTTTCCCCAGGGAGTTGGTTCCCCCCTTCCCTTCCCCAGTTTCCAGGGAAATCCAGATGTTTGGGCCTGGCTCCGGCATTGCTCAGCCTCACTGCCCTGCCAGATGTTTCCTCTCCCCCCCCCGGGGCAGGGGTGTGTGCTCCCCATCCGGGGACACCGGGGACGGGAGGGGGATGACAGTGCAATGCCCCCCCCCCCGGTGCCAGCACCACCACAGGGGCTTCCCCCCCATCCCCTCTAACCCACCTGACACCGGTGGGCTCCTTCTTTTGCCTTCCCCCAGCTCCCCCCCCGGGGGCTGCTGCTGGTGGGGTTTTTTTTTGGGGGGGGGCAGCTTTGCACCCCCTCCAGCCCGGGATGCAGGGATGTGGCAGGGCATGGGGTCACCTGGGTGGCATCTGTGGCTTCACTGGGATTGTCCCTCTTCCAACTGGACGGAGAGGAGGGCGGCTATGGGGGGGAGCCAGGGGGGGTAGGGGGGGGATGCAAGGGGGGTCTGCAAGGATTTATCCCATCTGGGAGCAGAGTGGCCGGAGCAGAGCGATGCAAAGCATGGCAGGAAGGGCAATGACCCTGGGGGGGGGTCCCGGGGGGGCATCTGCCCGCTCCTGCGGTGGCAGCCAGAGGTACCCTGGGGTGAGGGGGCTCTGCAGGAGTGGGGTGAGGGGCTGGGGGTCTGCCAATGCTCCTCCAGCCTGCAGGGACCCAGAATGATGGGGGTCCCACTGTACGTTGGGGCCAGAGGGACCCCCTCCCCACATCCGTAGCTCTCCAGGGGGGGGCTGTGGGGCAGAACCAGGGGTGTCCTGTCGCTCTGCGCAGGGGGTGGGTCTCCTGGACCCCTGGCCGGGGCGAGGAGGCACAAAGCAGGTCCTTGTCCCCCTCCATCCCTCCAGGGTTGGGGTCCCCAGCTGTTGCTGAGCCCCCACTCCGTGCCCTCGGGTGAATGCTCAGCATTTCCAGCGTGCCCAGAGGAGCCTTCATCAGCTGCTCCCATGTGCCATGCCTCCTCCTCCTCCTCCTCCTCCTCACCCACGCCACCATGAGCCCCCAGCCCCAGCTCTCCTCACCCAACCAGGAACAAACCAGCTCTGTGAGCGCACACAGAGGAGCCTTCAGCATCGCGGGTCCCCGGCCCCCCCTTCCTCATCCTCCCCCAGCCCCCTGGCCCCGTCAATAGCGGGATTGTGCGGAGCCGGGGGCAGGTGGTGGGAACTGGAGGGGCACCACCACCACTCAGAGAGCCCCCCCCCCTTTCCAGCCCCCCCCCCAACCTGTGCCGGGGTGCGATGGCGTGTCCCTGTCCCCCCTGCAGACCTGGACAAGCTGCTCTCGGACCTGAGGTCCTTCCTGCTCATCCTGGATCGGGAAAGCCTCAGCGCCGCGGCTCGGGCCAAGAAGAAGTCGGTGGCCGATCTCCTCGCCCGGCTGCAGAACCCCTCCTGTGAGTTGTCTGGGGGTTTAGGGGGGTGTGTGGGAGGGGTATGGATCCCCCCCCCACCTCCCCTTACCCGGTTCTTCCCCCCCCTCCCCTTCCATCCGCAGCAGAGGATGCAGAATACATGATCATGCGCTGCCTCTCACCTTCCCCGAGCATCCCGCCGAGCCGGGGTGAGTCTCATGCTCTGACCTGCACCCCATCTTTCTCCGGGGGGTGTCCGGGCTCCCAGCTGAGCCTTGGCATCGCTGCCAGTCCTGTACCCCCCCCCCCAAACACACTTCTTCCAGGAACCAGGATGGTGGATTCAACGGGAGGGAGAACCAGCGAGTGCTGCCCGACCAGCGCCCCGAGTCTGCACAAAGGGGTACGGGGTGGGGGGGGTGGGGGGGGCTGTGGAGGGGTGGGGGGGCTGCTGGGGGGGCTGGGGCAGCAGCGCTGTGCTGTGCTGTGCTGTGGGGATATGGGATGGGAGAACGTGAGAGGAGGACCCACCAGCCATCCCTGCACCTCAACCTCGCTCAAACCAGGGGTCCAGCCGGGCTGGGACCTGCCAACTTTGGGGGACCCTGTGAGGTTCACCCTGGGGAGAGGGGGGCGGGGGGGGGGGCAGCACCTCTGGAACACCCCTTTTCTCCCCAGAACAAGGTGCTGGGCATCTCACCATCCCCACCAGGTGATGACTCCTATGAAGATGCTGAGCCCCTCAGCTCCAGTAGATGCACCGGTGGGTGCCCCCCTGCCCCCCTACCCCCCTCTCCATCACCCACAGTTACCCCCTACCCTGACGCCGTCCCGGCTCTCAGGTGATGCCGACACCGACAGCAGCCACTACGAGTCCTACGAGGAGGAGGAGGAGGAGGAGGAGGATGGTGTGACCGACCGTGCCCACTACCTGCGGCGACCCCCGGCCACCAACACCGACCCCCCCGCTCGCCCCGAAGCCCAGCTCTGCGGCTTCCTCTGGAGGAAGCGCTGGTTGGGGCAGTGGGCGAAGCAGCTCTTCATCGTCCGGGAGCACAGGCTGCTGGTGAGGAGGAGGAGGAGGATGGAGGGAGGAAGGGTTGGGAGGCACCCCCACCACCACCACCCCCACCCCCTTTTTTCGCTCCTCCGTAGTGCTTCAAGTGTGCTGCCGACCCGCAGCCGGTGCTGGAGCTGGACCTGCGGGGTTGCCACGTGGCCACCAAAGCCAAGCGTGGCAAGAAGATGCCCCACACCCTGAAGGTGACGGGGACGGCGGGCGAGGTGCTGGTCATCGGTTTCCAGAGCCGGCAGCAGGCTGAGGACTGGAGGAAGGTTTGGAGGTGTTGCAGAGCTCTGCGTGGGCAGGAGGGGAAGGCTGGGTGGGGGTGCTCCCGAGGTGGCCCCAGCTTTTTCTCCCAGCCCCAGTGGGGGGGGTTACCTGGAGCCCCGTTAGATGGGGGAGCGGGGGTCTGGGGGCTGCAGCGTTCCCCCTGTCCCTTGGTAGGTGATCGAAGAGGTCAGCAGCGATGCCCCGAGCGGGCTGGCAGCCGTCAGAGTCCCATCATCACCCTCCTCCAAGCTCGGCAGGGTGAGATGCTTGTCCTCCCCCCAGCCCCCCAGAAAACCCAGGCATGGGAAAAGGGCTGCTGAGAGTACACCCCAATTCCCCCTCCTTCTGAGATTACACCCCAATTCCCCGTCCTTCTGAGATTACACCCCAGTTCCCCACCCTTCTGTCCCCGTGGGGAGGGTGGCGTTGCCATGGGGTGGGGGGTCAGGGTGCAGGGGGGCTTAAAACCTTCTGGGGATGGGGCTTTTTGGGTCTCCGCTCTCAGGCTGCCCACCTTGGCAAGGAGGAAGAGGAGGAGGATGGCAGCTCGCGGCAGAGCCCTGCCCGCAGCCCCCAGCCCGGAGAGGATGCTAAAGGAGGTGGGGGTGCATGGAGACGGGGGCGAGGGGGTGTCCCCCCACCCCCCCTTGCCGCTGCTGATGGTGGTGGGGGGGGTGGGGGGGTGGCTGGACCCCCGCAGGTTTCCTGACGGTGCGTCTGCGCGGGCGGTGGCAGCGGCTGTGGTGCGCGGTGCGACAAGGAGCCCTCCGCATGTTCCCCGAACCGGGGGGCACCCAGCGCCCCCTCTGTGCCCTGCGGCTGGAGGGCTGCGAGGTCTCCCCGGGGGCCGGCTCCCCCCAGCACCTCCGCATCCGCATCGCCCAGCGGGGCCGGGAGCTCGCCCTGCTGCAGGTGAGCAACCACCCACCCTGGCAGCCCCCCTTCCCTACCCCCCCCTCCATTTTTTTGGGGGGGGACCCGCCGAGCGCAGACCCTCTACCCCACGCCAGACCCATTCAGACGAGGAGAGAGAAGCCTGGCTGAAGACCCTGCGGGCCAGGGGAGGAGAAGAGCCGGCTGGTGTCACCCCCAGCACCCAGACCCCCAGGCTGGGCGATGCCAGCAGCTGCCCCACGGCGGGGTAAGGAGATGCTGGTGGGGGTACGGCCTGTCCCAGCCCTCCCGCTCTGCCGTGGGGCAGTGGGCAGCAATGGGACCCCTCCCTCCTCTGCTTGCAGTGGGCTGCTTCTTCGCCGTGTCCCGACCCCCAACGCCTACATGGATGACCCCTTTGGGCAGCTCCCACCATCCCAAGCCCCCAAGCACCGTTATTCCAACGTGGAGAGGCTGCAGCAGCTGGTAATTCCTCTGGTGCACCTTTCCACACACACCCCCCTCCCCACCATGCGAGCCCCGGGGCAAGAGGGATGGGTTCCCACCATCTGCTTGCCCATGGGCTTCTCCTCATCTTCCTCCTGCAGCAGCAGAGCTTGGACCCAGCAGTGCAAAGGCAGCGCAAGAGACCCGTGTCCGCGCTGCCCAGCGGTGCCAGCAGCACCCCCCTGCCCTCGCCACCAGGTGAGAAGGAGCTGGGTGCTCCATCCAGGGGAGCAGTGGGGTCCCCCCATGCACCCCAGCCCCATAAGCAGGGTGTTGTGCCATGATTCCTCTGCCCTTCCTCACAAGCATCCTTCCTCTGCCCTTCCTCCTGAGCATCCTTCATCTCCCTCCCCAGAATCCCTCCTGTCCTTCTTCCCGACCATCATTCATCTGAGCTTCCTCACCAGCACTTTTCCTTTGCTCTTCCTCCCCAGAATCAGTCCCCTGCCCTTCTTCCCAAGCATCCTCTCCTCTTCCTCCCCATAATCCTTCTTCTGCCCTTCCTTCTCCTGAGCATTGCTTCTCTGCTTTTCCTCCCTGGCAACTTCCCTTGGCTCTTCCTCCCCAGCACTCTTCCTCCTTAGCCCCCTTCCTCTGCTCTTCCTCCCAAGCATCATTCCTCTGCTCTTCCTCCCTAGCACCTTTCCTTTGCTCTTCCTCCCCAGCATCCTTCCTCCCCACCACCTTTCCTCTGCCCTTCTTCCCCACCATCATTCCTCTGAGCTTCCTCCCCAGCATCTTTCCTCCCTAGCACCTTTCCTTTGCTCTTCCTCCCCAACATCCTTCATCCTCAGCCTCCTTCCTCTGCCCTTCTTCCCCAGCATCCTTCCTCTGCTCTTCCTTCTCAGAATCATTCCTCTGCCCTCCCTCCCCAGCATCTTTCCTCCCCAGCCCCCTTCCTCTGCTCTTCTTTCCCAAAATAATTCCTCTGCTCTTCTTCCCGAGCATCCTTCCTCTGCTCTTCTTCCCGAGCATCCTTCCTCTGCTCTTCTTCCCGAGCATCCTTCCTCTGCTCTTCCTCCCTCAAATCCTTCCTCCTCAACCCCCTTCCTCTGCCCTTCCTCCCCAGCCTCGGCAGCAGCTCTCCGGGGCAGGGCTGCCAGCCCACAGCGGACTCAGATGAGCCCCGAGCTCCAGAGCAGGGGTTTCTCCCATTCCCAGCGCACCCTGACGCTGCCCGAGAGGAAAGGGGCTCGGGATGGGCTGGATCCCCTCATCGGTAGGACCCCAGAGGGGCTCTGCCCCTGCACTGGGGGGTGCCCTGCTTTTGCCCGGGCATCCAGCAGGGTTGAGGGGTGCCCGGGTTTGGCAGTGGCCCCCGATGTCCTTGCAGGGAAGAGAGCTTTCCCCAAGCTGGAGGAGAAGGTGGGGCAGCTGGAGAGGGCCTGCCGCATGAAGGGCAGGCTGAAAGCCGGCTCCGAGATGAACCTGCTGGCCATTGGCAAGTCGTTGAAGAGCCACATTGCCACCACTGCCGGCTCGGCTGGCTCCGAGGTGGGGACGGGCTGCAGGGAGCGTGTAAGGGTCCGGGAGGGTGGGCATCATCACCCCCTTTCTCTGCTCCCCCTCGTTTTTCCAGCAGGGTTCATTCCTCACGCCCCTGTTGAAGCGAACCACCTCGGCCAGGAGCGCCCTGAAGCCACCTCCATCCCCGGTCATGGTGGAGAAGGGACAAGTGATGCAGAGGAGGAAGGTACCCTCTGGGGTGGGCAGGGGGGAAGGTCAATCATAGAATGGTCCAGGCTTGGAAGGGACCTGCAAAAGTCATCTAGTCCCACCTCCCCTCAGAGACACCCCCAACTAGACCAGGTTTCCCAGGGTCTTGTCCAGCCTCATCTTGAATGTCTCCAGGGATGGGGCTTCAACCATCTCCCTGGGTAACCTCTTCCAGTGCTCCACCACCCTCATTGGAAAGAACTTTATCCTAATCTCCACCTAAATCTGCTTTTCTTCAGTTTAAACCCGTCACCCCTCGTCCTGTCCCCTTGTAAACAGACTCTCCCCAGCTTTCCTGGAGCCCCCTCAGGGACTGGAAGGGGCTCTAAAGTCTCCTTGAAGCCTCCTCTTCTCCAGGCTGAACAACCCCAGCTCCCTCAGCCTGTCCTCAGAGCAGAGGGGCTCCAACCCTCTGAGCATTTTTGTGGCCCTCCTCTGGACCATCAGGTCCATGTCCTTCATCTCCTGAGGGCTCCAGCCCTGCACACAGTGCTCCAGGGGAGGTGTCACCAGAGCAAAGTGGCAGAATCACCTCTCTGGACCTGCTGGCAACGCATCTCTTGATGCAGCCCAGGTCTGGGTTGGCCTTCTGGGCTGCAGGGGCCCACTGCCTGCTTGTGTCCACCTTCTCATCCACCAGCACCCTCAAGTCCCTTTCCTCAGGGCTCCTTTCTAATCCCTCATCCCCCAGTCTGTACTGGTGGCCAGGATTATTCCAGCCCAGGTGGAGAACCCTGCTCTTTCTCTTGTTGAACCTCATGAGGTTCACCTGGACCCACCTCTCCAGCCTGTCCAGCTCACCCTGGTACCACACATGGTACCTTTGCAGAGTAGGGGGGTGCTTGACCACCCATCTTGCCCCTTCTCCAGGAGTGGGAGATGAAGGCTGCGATGTGACCGGCGCTGCAGAGGACCAGGGGTGGCATTGAAGGGGTTGGGGGGGGCAGCTCTTGCTCCTTTCCCCCCACCCCAAAGATGGGCACCCCTGAGCAGAACATGGGGCTGCACGTGGATCGTGTGGGACCAGCCCGGGAGCTGTTGGTTGTTGTTTTTTTTTTAACCACCCGTATCGACGCTACAACTACGCACATCTATTTTATATAGAGATATAAAAAAAAATATATATATATATATATGTATATATACATATAAACTCTCCATCTGTGGGTTGCCAGTTTCGCTGGAGGGTGGCCAGCCCCCCCACCCCACCCCAGCACCTTGGTTTTGGGGCAGATTTCCCCGTTACGACCTCATGACGTGGATCCAGTCAAACCAGTCTAGGCCTCGCCCCTGCCCCGGGGACACCCACTGGAAAGGGTGGGTGCAAATGTACCCCAGACCCAGCAACGGGGTTTGGGGGGGTGGGGGGACACATGCAGAGAGGTGGGGGCACCTAAATTGCACCTTCCTTGGAGTTGGCAGGACCCAGGCTGGGCCCTGGGCTGCTTTGGTCGTGGCTTGGGTTTAATTGTAGAAATGTATATTATTATTTTTTAAGATCTAATAAAAAAAATTTTAAAAATCATTAAATGTGGCTTCTATTGGATTGTGCACGGGGAAGAGGTGGGGTGTCCCTATCCTGCTGGGGGGGGGCTATGCCTGTTCCAGTTCGGGGTGTGTACGGGGGGCTATCCCCGTCCCAGTTTGGGTTGTGGATGGGGGGCTATCCCCGTCCCAGTTTGGGGTGTGTACGGGGGGCTATCCCCATTCCCATTCAGTGTGTGGATGGGGGGCTGTCCCTGTCCCAGTTTGGGCTGTGTATGGGTGCATATCTCCATCCCAGTTTGGGGTGCAGATAGGGGGGCTCTCCCCATCCCAGTGCGAGACTGGGGGTGTGTGTGCATCTTCCGGGTGCACGGGGGTCCGTCCCCACCCCAGGATTGCCCCCCCCCGGAGCACTTCGAGGCCGAAGACACCTTTCCAAACCCTCCACCCCCCCAACACCCCTCCACCCTCCCTCCCTCAGCCCCTCCGCCCCCCAAATCCATCCCCATCCCGACCACCCCCCCCCTGCTCTGCTCCCCAAACCCCCCGCCGGAGCTCAGAGGCCGGAGCGGAGCCTCCGGGAGGGGGACGGACGTACCGGGGCCGGTCCTTCCTCCCCTCCTCTTCCCTCCCGCCGCCGGGCGGAGCCACCAGCGGAACGGGGCCGCGGAGGAACGCGGCGGGACCGGGACGGGGAGCGTTACCGGGGGTCGGTACCGGAGCCGGGGGTCGGTACCGGGAGTGCTCAAGCATGCTGAGCCGGTTGGGAGCGCTGCTGCAGCAGGCGGTGGAGACGGTAAACCGGGGATTGGAGGGGGGGGCACGGACACGGGGACCGGCACCGGGAGCGGCGGGGGCGGGCTTGGGGGGGGGCTTCCGTTAACCACCCTGACCCCCGCCCCCGGTGTGTGTGCAGCGGGAGCCCAGCGTGGACCTGCTGGAAGCCTTCACCGAGCACTGGAAGGGCATCACCGGCTACTACCTGGAAGCCACGGGTGAGTGGGGTGGGGGGAGAGGGTCCCCGTGCCCTAAGATGGGGTCCCCGAGCCCTAAGATGGGGTCCCCATGCCCTAGAATGGGGTCCCCGAGCCCTAAGATGGGGTCCCCCCTGCCCTGGGAGAGGGTCCCCCTGCCCTAAGACAAGGTCCCGTCACCTGGGGGTCCTTGCGCCCAGAGAGGGGGTCCCGGTACCCAGGGACAGGACCCCCAGGGTGGTGGTGGGGGGGGTCCCAGGGCACCGTGCCCACCCTAGTGCACCGGGGATGGACTTTTACGTGGGATTTTTGGCACAGGACACCCATTCCCGTACCCCGTGGAGGACTTATCCAGCCGAGAGCTTGTCGCCCTGACACCCCCTCCCACCCACCCCCCCCAGCACACCGGTGGGGTCAACGTGGGGTGGGGGGGGGTTGGTGTGGGTGCAGATTCTTCTGGGAGCGACCACAAGTTGGGGCACGTCCCCCTCCGGCAACGTGCAGGGCCTGGAGAGCTTCAACCCCTTCCTCAACCAGCATCTCAGTCCTTCCCGCTTAGTCCCCACCACCCCTTCCCCTCCTGGGCTGTGCTGGAGGGGTCTCTGGGGCTAGTAGCCCCCCAACAGGTCCGAGAGCCACTCTGTCCCCACGGGGAGGGCCTTTGCTAGGCCATGAGCGGAAGGAGCAGGCTCGAGTGCTGCTGGGACTCCATCATCACATTGCCATCTAGCGTCCTGCCCGCTCTCGGCACTGGAGGAGGATCCTGGGCTAGCAGGGCTCGGGGTGCCACTAGCCAGCACCCCACATTTCCACCCCACCATGGCCAGCACCCCACATTTGCACCTCATGATGATGAGCACCCCATATTCGCATCCCAACATGGCCAGCACCCCATATTTACAGCTCACTATCATGAGCACCCCATCACGGCCAGCACTCCACATTTGCACCTCACCATCGTGAGCACCCCATATTTGCACCCCGCTATGGCCAGCACCCCATACTTGCACCTCACCATTGTGAGCACCCCATACTTGCACCCCACCGTCATGAGCACCCCATATTTGCACCCCATATTTCCACCCCACCATGGAGAACACCCCATATTTGCACTTCACCATCATGACCACCCCATATTTGCACCTCACTATCGTGAACACCCCATATTTTCATCTCACCATGGTCAGCACCCCATGCTTTCACCTCACCATCACAAGCAACCCATATGTGCACCCCATATTTGCACCCCACCATGGCCAGCACCCCGTATTTGCACCGCATCACGCGTTACTCCCCTCACCCATCCTTTATGCCCTCATATGGTGGTGGTGGGGGGGGGGAAGGACATCCCACAGCCCCCCCTCCCCAACTGCCTGTGTGTCCCCAGACGAGAGCGTCCCTGCCAGACAGACGGACATCCCCTGGCGCCTCAGACAGATGCTGGACATCCTGGTGCACGAGGAGAAGCAGCGCCCGGTGGGAGAAGCTGGACCCTGCCTGGAGTATCTGCTGCAGCACAAGGTCCTGGAGACCCTGGGCACCTTGGGCAAGGCGGAGGTGGGTGCACAAGCCACCATTTTGGGGTGGTTTGTTTTTTTTTTGGACGAGGGGTGCGACACGACCCCCAAACTCCAGCTCCCACGCCCTTTTCCAGCTTCTTTGCACGGTGCTGCTCAAAAATTTGAATTTTGAAGCTCTTCTGGATGGGCAATGGGACTTGGGGGAGGGGGAGCTGCTCAGGGAGCTTGGGTGGGTTTGGTGGGGGGTTTTTTGGGGAGGGCTGGATTGCTTGGTGTAAACCCCCCCCCCATTGGGACCCTTTGTGCTGCTCCCCCAAATGGCCCTTGCACCCCATCGCTGTGGAGGTGACAAACATCGCAGTTTGTCACCCCAGCAGCTCTGAGGGGAAAGACCTGGAGGTCCTGGGGGACAACAAGATGAGCCAGCAATGGGCCCTGGTGGCCAAGAAGGCCAAGGGCATCCTAGGGGGCATCAGAAAGAGTGAGCAGCAGGTCACCCCTCTGCTGCCCAGAGAGGTGGTGGGGTCTCCTTCTCTGGAGACATTCCAACCCCCCCTGGACCTGTTCCTGTGGGACCTGCTCTGGGTGGCAGACCACCCACACTGATTTCTGGATGATTTGGGGCGATGAGAAGGGGTAATGGGGTACAGAGGGAGATAACCACGCTGTGGCTGATGGTAACCCCCCCCCTGGCCCCTCTCCCTCTCAGTACCCCCCCGGGATGAGGCAGCAGGTCCTCCTCTTCTTCACCCGGGTGCTGGGACAGATGCAGCACCCCCTCCTGCACTACCTCAACGTCCACCGGCCGGTGCAGGTGAGTCGGGGAGGTCCCGGTGATGGTGCCACCAGGATGGGTGGCCTCATCCCTTTGCCAAAAGAGGCTACTGGGGGGGAGTGGGGGGGAACGATGCCCAGTAGCCCCCCCTCCTTGCCCTGCCCAGAAGCTTCTCCAGCTCAGTGGTGACCACCTGGGCTCCGGCACGGAGAAGGAGGAGGTGCAGTTCGCTGCCGTCCTCTGCACCAAGATCAAGCAGGAGCCCACCCTGCTGGCGTACATCCTGGAGGTGAGGTGACCCCCCCACAACACTCAGACCCCCCCTCTTGTGCGGTTTGGCTCATTTCATTGAGCTTTTTTATCACTGCAAAGCTCCTCCAGGGACGGGGAGAAGGGGAGCAGGGGAGGAAGATGGTGGCTATGCTTCTTCGCTGCTCCTCTTCCTCTCCAGGGAAAGAGCATCCTGAATGGGAGGAGAGCCCAGGAGCTGCTGGCCAGCCCTGTGGAAGAGGGTACGGAGCATCCCCCCCCGGGTACCACCCCCCCAACCGAGCTGTCCCCTCCCCGGAGGGACAGCAACCTCGTCACCTCCTTGGTGGGGCTGTGCAAGAGCCAGGTAGGGAGGGTGGAGGGGGGGGAGAAAGGCTGGCGAGGAGGGGAGAGTGGTGTGTGCCACCTCTCCTCCTCCTCCTCTTCCTCGCAGAAGGGCAGGGTGGCGCTGAAGGCTCGGGAAAACCTGCTGCAGCTGGTGGGGCTGGCCCAGGAGGGGGCTGCTGCCCGCCTGGTGGGGGGCAGCACCCTGTGCCAGCTGCTGACGGAGCATCTCTGTGACCTCTACAGTGCCGTGCCCCCCGGCACCGACCCCGCCGACATCCTCACCCTGGAGAGGGCCAGCTGGAGGTAAGGTTGGCACCGGGCAGGGACATCCCCGGGTACCACCAAGGCTTTGTCATAGCCCCCCCGTCCCCCCCCCAACGCAGGTCGCAGGGTGATGCTGCCGGCGATGGGTTTTTCCCGGGGAAGGAGAGCCTGGCTGCCTTCTTTGCCTGGCTGGATTACCTCGACGAGCTGGTGATGGGTGCCCACCCGGTAAGGAACCCCCCCCCGCAGAGCACAGGAACCCCCCCCATACCCCTTTTTGGGCTCAGCCTCTGCCCCCCACCGTAGGTCGTGGCAGATGCCATCAGCGAAGCCGTGGAGGAGAAGTTTTTCCAGGGCATCCTGCATCCGCAGCTCCTGGAGGTGTGAGTGTCTCAGAGAGCAGTGGGGGGAGAGTTTATCTACCAGCCCCCCCCCTGCCACCATGGGGCTGGGATGGTGGGGTTCCCCTTGCCTGCACCTCCTTTTTCCCTCATGCTCTCAGACCCCCCCAGCCTCGCAGCATCTCCCCCCCTACCCCCCCAGCAGGTCCGAGCTCGCCATCCTCAGTGCCACGGCCACGCTGACGGGCACCGTGCGGCAGATCCGTGCCCCCCCCCTCCTCCACCGCCTCGTCCTCTTCCTGCTGGGGCCACACCAGCACCCCGAGACCCCGGGGGACACCCCCCACCCTCTGCGCACCCACCTCATCGACCGCTGCGACCACCTCTCCGACGAGGTGAGCCCTAATTTTTAGTGGGGGGGAAAGCAGGGGACATGGGTGATGCTGGGGGGCAGTGGTGGGGGTCTCACCCCCCCCACCGTGCCACAGATCAGCCTGGCCAGCCTGCGGCTCTTCGAGGAGCTCCTGCGGAAGCCCCACGAGCACGTGGTGCGTAGCTTGGTGCTGAGGAACCTGGAGAGCAGGGGCTACCTACAGCGTGGCCCCCCCCTGCCCGACGAGCGCGGACCCCCCGAGACGGACCCTGATGAGGATGGGCTGTGAGCAAGTTGGGGGGGGGGGGGGACAGGGGGGGACCTGGGAAAGGCAAAGGGGGGCACCCCACTGATGCTCCTGCACTGGTCCCACAGGGACTTGGAGGAGGAGGATCCTTATTTCACCGATGGATTCCCAGATGCCGGATTTAGGGTGATGAAAAAGCATCTCCTGGGACCGTCCCCATCAGTCAAAGGGCAAGTGAGCGAGGTGGTCAGCAGGTAGGGATTTGGGGGGGCTGTTCTGGCACAAGGTGGGCGTGGGGGGGAGGTCTGTAACTAGTGGTGTCCCCCAGGGGTCGATACTTGGTCCAGTTTTGTTCAACACAGTCCTCAGTGACCTGGAGGAGGGGACGGAGTGTATCCTCAGGAAGTTCACTGATGGTACCAAACTGGGAGGACTGGGCTACCAACTAGTGTGACCTGGCCAGGCTGGAGAGCTGGGCAGGGAAGAACCTCATGAGGTTCAACAAGTGCAAGTGCAGGTCCTGCACCTGGGGAGGAAGAACCCCAGGCACCAGTAGAGTTTGGGGGTGGATCTTCTGGAAAGCAATTCTGAGGAGAAGGATCTGGTGGAGAGTAAACTCTCCAGGAGCCAGCAATGTGCCCTTGTGGCCAAGAGGCCAATGGAATCCTGGGCTGCGTAGGGAAGAGGGTGGCCAG
>BJBW01008511.1:0-38582 GCA_004320125.1 Scolopax mira | reverse complement strand
CCCAGAGAGGCTGTGGCTGCCCTATCCCTGGGAGGTGTTCAAGACCAGGCTGGATGGGGCTCTGAGCAACCTGTTCTAGTGGGAGGTGTCCCTGTCCATGGCACGGGGGTTGGAACTCAATCTTTAAGTAGATGGCTATACAGACAGATAGTTGCCCTGTCTCTCAGGATGGTGTTATCAGAAGGTATATTAAGAGCTTTTCTCACAACCTGGAGGTGTCTGCCATTAAATTTGCTTGTGTTGGACTTGTCGTGTATATACAGGTCGTTACAAGGCAAGCCAGAGCAACACCCTATAGATACAGGTGTACCCGGCAGTAAGCAGAAGACGTTTATTCCTCAACATAAACAGGGTCACGGCATGCACAGGGCGGTTTCCAGGGAGCTGCTAACATGATGGAAATTCCCACCCACTCTTGCTTCACTCCAACTTGCGTGTGAAGTCATACTCCAAGCAAAGGTGAATAAATACACCCATGAGCTGAGCAGAAACATCTCATTCCACAGACACCATTTAGCATAATACAACAGACAGCAGAGAGTGGGGTAAGAGAACTCACAGGATGCTTTTGGGTTTGTTTGGTTTTGGTTTGTTTTTTGGTTTGGTTTTTTTTTTTTCCATGGTGAAATAAATTGCTTTTGTGTTGTAACTACTTTCCTAGTTCATGAGTTTCCCTGATTTTTTTCAGTTAGCAATAACTATTACCAAAGTTCATCTGTTTCTCTTTGCACTTTAATTTACAGCCCTTGTACAAGTCATTTTATTGCTTCAACCTCTGAGTGAGAGAACTTTTACAACTGGTGATTACTGAACTCAGAGAAACAAGAAAGCTTTTTGACCTGCAGTGGAGTAATTATAAAGCCCATTGCTTCTTGGGAGGGGCATTCAATGTTTAGCAAACTGTGGCAATTCTAATTTAACTGTGTGGAGCCTGGGCCATTGAATGAGAGTGAAAAAACCCAACAATTCCAGATTCTTTCCAGCTCACACTTTAACTTGTCTGTTTTAAATCTCCAAAGGGCTGTCCTTGATGTTCTGCCTTCCCACTACTGAACTTGATGCTGTTCCTTTGTTAGCAGGATGAGGAGATTGGAGCCTAACTATTTGCATACAAAAATAATTTTCCCTTCAGAAATTATAGCTACATTGCTCTCGATTAATCCTTTCATGAGGTGAGTATTCTGAATGCTATGCCATGGAAATAAGGCTCTTGACAATAGAGAAATTGTCCTCTCTTAATTACTACTTTTGTTTCATATTACAGGGACTCTGGTCCTGAACAAAGATTCAATTGTGTTCAACAGTGTAAAACCAGAGCATAAATAGATACCCTGGACTTAAAAGAGTTTGTGATCTGAATTATGTCACCAATAAACTGAGAGATAAATCTAAACTTTGGAATTGAAAATGAGAGATGGGTAAGATTTGATGCAATTTATACATTTTGCTGAGTTTTAGAATCGTAAGCCAGCCAAGAGTTTGAAGGCTTTCACCTATTTTCACCCTCTCAAATGACTATTGTTTTTAAAAGTCCTGAACTCACCTTCAGGAAGAAAAATAAAATGACATTATTTTGAAAGCATCAATGTTTTTCTACTATTGATTTCCCTAGATAAAAAGATAGATATATTTCCTGCATAATAAGTTGCTTAGATTTTTCATGGTTTTGTGTACTGATGTGTGCATATGTATTACATCAGTGAGACTATGTGTGTGTGGGATTCATGAGGTGGGAATAGAGCATTTTCAGCTGATGTGCTCTTATAAAATTTTGCATAAAATTTTTGAAGTTTTATTGGCTCAGCTACACTGCCGTCAAGAAGATTTTTTTTTTAGTATTTTTTATTAATTACTCACTGATGCAAAATACAATCTCCAGTGGCTGTAAAAAGTTAGAATATGGTGGGTGATGTCAGAAGGTTCAAAAAAACACTTAAATGGATAGTGTAGAGATCATCTCTTTCCCTTTAATGTAAAATATGCACTGAGAGTTGTGTGTTACTGCTGCTGAGAGATAGATCATTTGTCACTTGCCATTTCACTTGCCAGGACTTGATGGTGATGACCTATTGTCACTTGCCATTTCACTTGCCAGGACTTGATGGTGATGACCTAACGTAGTATACCTCATCCGTTTATTTTGACAAAGTAATTGGAACTCTTCAGATAAGATTACTTTGTTCCATTTACAACCAGCACAGAAGTGCCAATCCTTAAAAATACATTTTAAAGTCTTCCACTGTCCACTTGGAATTAATTAAGTTCATACAGGATATATCAGTCTATTTACAGGAGAAATGAATAGCAAGTTCAAATGCATGTCCCCAGTACTTGATGTAGATTTTCTGCTGCAGAGGACTTGGCTGTTGGGAAGCGTGGAGAAGTGGCGTGTTTAAACATGCACTGTGTTTGCTGGCTGCTTTCACATTCTTTTACCATTTCCTGTATCAGTCTAGTCAGTACCTACCTTGTTCCCTACGTAATTTCCAAATGATTTTTTTCTCTAGTTCCTGAATTTCTCAGTACCTGAGAATAACTACAGCTGCTCTTGGACTTATGTATTAGAAAACCCTGCTGTATGCTTAGAAGTGCTTTTCAAGTAAACAAAGCTGAAAACAATTTCCCTGCCCATTCATCCATCAGTGACAGATACTTAAGTGGCACTGGGCCATTTGTAGTTCTAATCATACTGTAACATACATCAAAAGCAAGGCTTTAGCTGTAAGGCGCCTTTCCAGTATCCTTTTTGGTTATCCCAAGTAGCAAACAGATGCAGCATATTCAATCTGTTACACTCAGTCCTAGCCCAAGCACCATGATGCCGAAACAATTTGTTTCACACAACTCATCTAAATCCTCACTCTCTCTTCCCACATAAAAAACAGGTTTCTGGTGATAGATGTGGGTTCAGGTGGTTTATCTGTTCCTTTTTTAATTTACTGAAACTTGTGTGACTTGCTATACACCCTTTATGCTGAAAGAGTTAATCGCAGATCCAGAGTTTGCTTTTTAGGTGAATACTTCAGTTTCGTTATGGTCTTTAGAAACTGAGCTCTTGTCCCATGCGCGTTTCATCCAGAACATATTTGACAGAGAGGCTGGGATCTACCCAACAAGGTCATGGGTTGTCTCTGCAGGGAAGAGGGACTTTTTTTTTTTCTACTTCACACCTTACAACAAGTAGGAAAAATCTATAATTGAGAAGCAGGTATTTTAATTTGAACAATGATCTGTATTTAAAAGAACCAGTAGTTCTTCATCATGCCTTTGTGTGAAAAGAAATACCGGGTGTTCTTCCTATGGTACTTAACAAAAAAAGTTAAGATGGAAAGGACATCAGAGGCCAAAGGCATTTGTTTCCCTATCTCACAAATATTATTTTTTTTTTTTTTAAAAAAAAGTATGTATGGCCTAAATATAATTTATTAAAATATCAGCCCTATGCTTTTTTTCAGTGATGCTTCTTAATCTGTCTGTAAACAACACAATCAATAAAATTTTTAAGTTTTGTTTGTTCCTTTGTTTAAAGGAAGCAAACTGCTCTGCATCTGCCTTTTTGGATTTAGCTACTGGGTACCTATGTAACTATAGATCTTATAAAATTGACATTTATGATTTATGCTTTTTTTTTTTCCAAAAAGTAAGAATTTGTAAGAAACCCTGGTCTTTCAAACCCAGGTCTTAGTCATTATATATATATATATATATAAAAATATAAAAAAACCCCAAACTGTGATAACATAGAAAGATGAACAGTAGCTACATTCATTTAATGTCCACCTATAGGAAGGACTAGGAATTAAATCCAGTGTGTAATACTAGACAAATGCTACAGCGGCTCTGTTTCAATTGCTGGTGGTGAAAGAGTGCCCCCTCATGTCCAACGACTACTTGGGAATCAGAAAGCTACATTCTTCCAGATATTCTTGGATGAATGGTTCAACAACCTTCTGAAAATGATAATTAATAATAAATGAAGTTAAGAACCAGTTAAGTCCACTATACCATGCAGAGGATTTAGTTGGATAAACTTCTGTTTTCTTATTGTCACTGTGTTTTGGCATCAACCTCTTTCCACCCTGATGGTTGTCCATGCTGGTTCCAAATCAAATCCTTGAGTTGTCCCCATCTTAACAATCCTACCTTAAGCTGCACAGTCCTGCAAGGAAAGAAAGGTAAAGTTGCAGACTTTCTCACAGCTTTTTCTCACAACTTTGGTTTCCTCAGAGTCTGAGCCAAGGTTGTGCAGTTGGTTCAGAGCAAAGCCCTGGTTACTGGGACGTGGGGGACAATACAGTAGGGGTTAGAGAGTCACAATATCTGTTGAATAACTTGATTGTAACAGATTTTTTGAGAGTAAAAAGGAAAAAAAATACTATTTTGTTGCAGAACCACCAGCTCAAAGAAAAAAAAAAATTGGCACGAAGGGAACTGCAGGGAAAAGCCATACAAACCCTGTAAGGCTCCGTGTGAATAAAGATTGACTTTGATGCAGCCCAGGATGCGGTTGGCTTTCTGGGTGATGAGTGCACATTGCTGACTTATGTTGGGCTTCTCATCAGCCATCAGCCCCAAGTCTTTCTCCTCAGGGCTGTTCTTAATCCCTTCATCTCCTAGCCTATATTGATACTGGGAGTTCAATACCCAGGTGCAGGACCTTGGACTTGGTCTTGTTGAACCTCATGAGGTTCCCAGGGGCCCACTTTTCAAGCTTGTCAAGGTCCCTCTGGATGGCATCCTGTCCTCCGTGTGTGTCAGCCACACCACTCAGCTTGGTGTCATCTGCAGACTTGCTGAGGGTGCACTCAGTATCACTGTCTGTGTCATTGATGAAGATGTTAAGCAGTACCAGTCCCAGTATGGACACCTGAGGAACACCACTTGTCACTGGTGGTCCACTTGGACATTGAGATGTTGACTGCAACTCTTTGACTGCAACCTTGGAGCTCACTAGCTCAGAGCACCTACATGAAGGTACCTAACAAGTTATTAATAGAAGATGAGGAAGGATTAAAAAAGTCCCTCTTCTCGTTATCATAACAAATGAGACCAGTTACACTTTAACTGGTCTCAACAAGGGTAAACAAATTGGATGTATGTCCTTCCATCTTCCTAGAATCAATCTTTGTCTCTCAGAACAAAAGTTAACAGTAGGATTTCACACTAAATCTTACTAGCAAAGGGAGTTTTTCATTCTTGTTATTACATTTCAATAGACTGCCTTAGACTAATTGCTTTTGTGGAAAAGTAAGAGCGGGGTATATTGCACCTGTACTTTTAATGATCTTTAAAGTGAGGTATGCCTTTTCCCTCGTGTCCTGTATCTCCTGGGAGATGTTTTAAGGAAGTTTTTACAATGCTGTTGGGCAGCTGAGATAGTACAGCGAAGTTTAAGCGTAGTTTATGTCAGAAGGAAGCGCAATGGCCACCTTGGGCTCCCTGTTAAGGGGAGAAGCCAGGCCGCGGGTAGCCATGCCCTTTTCTGATTGGCTGTCAGGCCCCGGGCGGGCTCTGCGGGAGCCCAGCATCCTCAGGCGGCAGGAGAAAGGGAGGAGCAATAAGAGCACCTCGCCACCCGATTGGCTGAGACGGCTGCCTGGCGTGCTCCGATTGGCTGCGGAGGCGCCACCTCGAGGTGGGTGGTGAGGGCCTGTGGTGTGAGGGAAGGGCTATGAGGGAGAGGGGCCGCCGGGGTGAGAGGCTGTCTCGGGCCGACCTGCTGGGAACTAAAGAGTGTAATCCTATCCACGCCCGGCAGCTTTTCTTGTTGTTTATGTGGCAGCTAACTAAGAGCTGGAGAGTTGGGTAGGCTGATCTGCAGCTGGCCTCCCACAGCTCGGTCCTCTGTGGAGGGGTCAACTCAGGACGTAAATGCATTTGCTTCTGTCTAAAAATACCTTTCCTCACGTTCCACTGGGTATCTTCTTGATTTTTACGTTTACAGTCGTCTCAGGTTTGTTTCCTTGGTCATGTCTTCGGGGTACGTCCTATTTGAGGGATAAGTTTTTGTTCCCAATGGCTATAACAAAATGTTATAAAAATTTAGAGCTCACGACTTGAATGTCAGTGGTATTTCACTTAATTGTGTTTCTGTCATGTTAATTCTATTCATATTCTCTTAAAAACACAGAGTCAAATTGGAGGGGAGGAAAGGAGATTTTTTGGTAATCTATGAGGACTATGAGGGTCTGGCAAATGACAACTTTTTCTGGGCAGGATTTTTTTTTCTATTTTGAATGGAAAAAGAAAGGCTAAAAGCTCCTTCCACTGAAAAAGAGCTTTATCAAATTAGAACTAAATTAAGGAAATCGACATAGTTGGTTTAGGGCACAAGATTTAGTACTGATATGTTTAATTTTTGTATCACCTGACATACAAGCTCTACTGAAATGTTTTATTTGAACAAAAGAAATATAAAGAACTACTGCTCCAACTGTCTATTTTTGTAGAGTTAATGTCTTCTTCTTTTTCAACAGGAACCTTTACTTACCAAAATGAGACACAATCTGGTGTGTCAGACACCTCCCACTGTCACTGTTCATGTAAAATCGAGTGCATCCAGATCACATCAGCAAAAAAACATTATTAGACTAAAGAGGCCTACTTTTAAAGACCATGAAGAAAATTGGGAAAAAAAGGTTCCTAGTCATAAATATAAATGTCCAAAGGGACCATGTCTAGTTATTCAGCGTCAGGAAATGACAGCTTTCTTTAAATTATTTGGTAGGTTAATAATGACAGATATCAATGTATTGACTGAACTATGAGAAAACTATTAAGCAAGTATGTTTTCTAAATTCAATAATTTCGGGCATGCTTTTTATATTAATAGCCATGTCTTTGTCTAAAATTATTTTGTTGTTTTATTTTACTGTATCAATATTTAATGCTTGAATTAAAAATGCATCAACGGCTACCAAACTGATGAAAAGTACCTTTTTAAATTACAAATGAAATCCAGGTGGTATAATACTTCCTTTTACAATCCTTTCCCTTTCCTTTCTGTTTTCTCTTCTGTTTCAACAAATATGTGTGAAACAATGTACGTCGTGTTTTACCCAAGGCTTAAAAAAGGCTGGCCTCCCGGTTTTACAAACATGTTATTTATTGTGAGAATAATCATTTGCGGGGGATGGAAGTGGAATGGGATTAAATCTGAGGAGCAGTAGCATCTCTGTTACATTTGTGTCTCTTTCAGATAGAGTTTTGTAAGTATTTAATTTAGTGAAGAGATTTAATAGTGTAAGATTACATGTGGTTTTTATTTGAACCTTGAATACAGGAGTCAACAGAGGGAGTTTGCAGTAATCCTGTTATAGTACATGTTCACAGACAGGAACACACTGACTGCAAATAATAAAGCCAATATTGCCTTATAAAGGCAATTATCAGGTAACCAAGGTGCAGAGATCTCAACGTGAATGGTTCATTAGAAATAACTGTATGCTATTAGATAGAACTACTAAATGCAGGAAGAAATTACATAAATAGAAAAAATTACTGATGATTTTTCAACCTCACTTGCTATTACTGAGAATAAATGAAATGCAGGCATTAGATTTTCCACCTTGCTGTTCTGGTAGT
Source organism: Scolopax mira (assembly GCA_004320125.1). Classification (NCBI taxonomy): domain Eukaryota; kingdom Metazoa; phylum Chordata; class Aves; order Charadriiformes; family Scolopacidae; genus Scolopax; species Scolopax mira. The sequence continues at coordinate 30,998 of BJBW01008511.1, read as the reverse complement.
TCATCTCCTTTTGTTGCTTAAGTCTTTTCATACCTAATCTCTTTTCCCCCTTAATTTCTCTGTTCTCAACTTCTTTCCTTTTATTTGGCTTAATAAAAGGACCATCTGTTATTTATTTACAAATGCTTTCTAACAAAAACAATTTTGATGTTTGAAGTGCTACAGCTTGCTTTCATTGCAGATGATGATCTTATCCAAGACTTCCTTTGGATGGATTGTTGCTGTAAAATTGCAGACAAGGTGCGTGCGTTTCCTTCTCAGTGAACAGACAGATACCGAGTGAGAAATCTGTCCTAGTCACTCAGTACTGTACTGCAAATACAAACATTGTGTTTGTACGGAAGCTTCAATTTATGTTTTTCTCATTGATAGAAATGATCAAAATGTCTTGGTACAAGATAAATATGTGAAGTGTTTTAGGAACTTATATACTGAAATAATATATTGATACTTCATTTTTCATTTTAAAACAGTATCTCTTGGCAATGACTTTCGTTTATTTCAAGAGGGCTAACTTCACAATAAATGAGCATACCAGAATCAATTTCTTTGTTGCTCTGTAAGTATTTTAAATTATCTGGGTTTATTAGCATAAACTTTGTGTTATTTTATTCCTTTGTTTATGCCACTTGATAACTAAGATATATGATGAGACTTCTTTAATGAGTTTGTTGTTGTTTGGTTCCTTTATGAATTATAGCAACATAATTGACATATATATATATATATTGACATATATATATATAATTGACATATATATATATATATAATTGACATATATATATATAATTGACATATATATTATATATATAAATAGTGCAATTCAGCATTCTTCCTCTGATGACGATGTGTACAAAACAAGCTTGAGCAGCAGCAAGGGGACATTTGCCATAGTGTGGCGTTCTGCCCACTAAACTATAAATCTGTGAACTTTTTTAAGCATTACAAGAAATACACGCAGGACAATACTTGGCAACATATAGGTTGCTCACATTTCCTATTATAAGACCCCATTTTATATCCGCCAGCCTGTAAGTCATTTGTACTGAAATGTTTCATCATTTCAGTAGCTCAGGATACACACACTGGGAGTAAATTTTTATTAAAGTCTCCGTCAACTTGTTTTGAGTCAACTGTAAAAAATGTTGCAAAAGAGTTTCTGAGAACTGTTTTGAACAATTCTAAAATTTCTATACTTTGAAGCGGAGGTGCAGTCACAGAATCTGTGCAGATTCTGAGTTTGCGGAATCTGAGGTGCAGAATCTGTCTTTGCCAAGCCTATATAATCTCTCCATATCTGGCTGTATCTGCGGAACGATTCGGCATTTTCTTTCACAGTGCTGTGGTGCTCAGCTCATCTTTTTTCCTAACAGACTTCTCAGCTGCTCCAATTTGCATACTAGTACAGGGAGAAAGATGGCTGTTTATTCTCCTGTAAATTATATTCATATCTGACTCCATGCTGAAGGGAGAAAAGCCAGGCCAGAAGAGCAAGAGGATTATTAGAAAGGGACAAAGGGGCTGTTGACACTGAGACTAGAGGGAATATTGGAGTTAGGACCAAGGGAGAAAATTGGGGAGGACACTGAAAGTCATAATTTGTTCAGGTATGATTTAAAGGAGTTTGGTATCAGGTGGATCCAGAGGAAATAGGTATTTTCCTATTGTCTAAGAAGATGATCCAGAAACAAAAATAGCACGTAGTGAAAGAGGGGAGAAATATGGACATTTAAAAAAATAATACATTTATATATTTGGCAACTATAGGTTGCTCACATTTCCTATTATAAGACCCCATTTTATATTACTAATATATTTATTTTCTATACTGTATTTCATTTATACATGGAAGTAGACCTGTATTTAGTTGTTTGCTGCTAATTTATTGCCAGCAATGTAATTTTCCAAGAGTAGTTAAAATCCATGAAGTAGAAAATGTAAAATGTTCATAAGACTTCAAAAGATAGTTTTAAGCTTTATTTAGAGAATCAGACAAAGCCTATTCATTTTAGTGCAAGGATATCTTGCCAGTTTGGAGAAAGCTGTCAGGATATGTTAGTTCTTGCATATCTACTAATTTAGGAGACTCTAGGGTAAAGCAATTTACCTAGTTTAAGTTTTTATTTCCCCAAAAGATGCATATGGATCTTTCTGATTAAGAAACTGCTGTACTCGAGAGAGAAGGCTGTATGTTGTTAGCAGTTTTTCTCACAATACTAGGAAAAAGACCTATTTCAATATTATGTTTTTTAATGTTAGAAATCATCCTGATGTAGTGATTTAAGACATTTACAGACACAAGTATATGTATATTTGAAGGTATCTGGCAAATACAGTTGAAGAAGATGATGAAGAATCAAAGTATGACATTTTCCCATGGGCTTTGGGAAAAGGCTGGAGAAAGCTCTTCCCTGATTTCTTAAAGTTAAAAGATCAACTATGGAGTAGAATTGACTACAGGGCTATTGTAAGCAGACGCTGCTGTGAAGAGGTAGGGGAGGGTTTTAATATTGTAGATGCTGAAACTACAGCAATTAATACGAGCTAACAATCAAGCTCTATGCAAATTATCTCTTCCCTAAAGTAGACAAACCATGGGAGAGAAAAGATGCAGATAAAATGTAATAATAGTCCATTTATCCTCTATGATTATTTTTTCTGCATTTAAAATACAGTTTTTGAAACCATGCTTTTAAGGTAAACTAGAATAGCTAAAATATTTTACTCTGCACTATTGTTAAAAATTAAGTTTTTATTGATAGAATTTTTCTGCTTTATGCAACTATTTTTATTTAAAATTTACCATTGATTGTTTCACTTATTCACTTCAGAAATAATTTTGTGCATGTGTGTGTTTGTTTTACAAATTACAGGTTTGTATGCAAGTAAAACCTTCAAATAAAAATCCCAGCACCTCAGGTGAAATTCCCTTCAAAATTAATAATATTATTTCAGTTGGCTTTTTAAGGTTTTTCAAATGGCTTTTTAAGAGTTTTTCACTGCATTAAAAAAACCAAACAGACAACTCAGAAGGACACACTTGTGACATTCTGTACTATTCATGCAGTCTTACAACCTACAGTTTTTTCAAACATATTAGGAAGGGAAACATTCCTTACTTTTCAGGTGGAAGGTCTGGAAAAGCCCTGTCATGTTCTAAGAATGCAATGTTTAGTACTGCTGCTGGTGGAAAAGAAAATCTCTTTTACTCTAGAACCATCTCTGGGGATGGGATTAGATGCTTATGGGAGAAGAACAAGGAACTTCCACACAAGGGAAGTGTGGAATGCTTTTCCCGGTGTCCAATGATCATCAGTTCAGTGACACTGTGAACCAGAAGATCTGACTAATTTATGTTTAGCCATTAGTAGAAGACACCATCTTCAGTCCAACAAGCAAAGCACAAGCTGGTGTTTGTGATGATTCACATGAATATATACACGGGTGTAAACCGAAGTGTTTCCATGTCTGATTCAGAACTGGTTCACTTACTTGTGCCTAAAGTAGCAAATTCACGAGTGAGCCAGAAGCAGATAGATACCAGATGATACCTATTTCAGCTACTCAGTGTTAATTTTCTGCCATACATTAATTGGATTCCTTGTTTTCAGCTGTATGTTTTCCCGTTACTTTTATGGTTTCTGATGTAATGGCTGTTCTGGTAGGTGATGGCTATTGCTCCAACGCATTACGTATGGCAGCGGGAACGTTCTGTGCACCACAGCGGAGCTGTGAGAAACTACAACAATAACGAAGTACAGCTGCCCCGAGAGCCTACGGCTACTCCTACTGACTGCTTGCTTTGTGGTAAGAAAGGAAGATTTGTACGACTGGGATTATCATCATCTTCTTCTTCCTCATCTACTGGCGCTTTGGAGATGATGGAATTACAGTCATCCCAGAATTTGAAGGATACCTTTCCAACTGAAAAAATGCTTGTTGACTCTCATTTGAATTATGCCCAAGGTATGGTTTAATATTTCAAATAACTTTTCAATTAGTTTAGGCCACTGAGGCCATATTTGCCCTTCAGACTACTGAAGGGACAACTGTGTCATCTTGGTATGACAAGAGACGGTCTCTCTGTGTGAGCCCACATCCCTATTACAAATGCAGTTACCTTGGCAGAGATGTGATTTTACTGCCACAGTTTCATTTTTGTTTTCACATATTGTCTCTTGACTTCCTGTAAGTATCAACTGCTCTTCAAATTACCATCATCTACTGCAGTAGATTTTGGGAAGCATTCCAGGCTATTTAGGCATTTATTACTATTCTTGCATTATAACTTTAATGGGGAATCCTATTTTTAACACTTAAGATCAGCTAGAAGAAACAGTAAAATTACTGTTGCGTGTCATGTGAATTAAAAGAATGTGTTACATGAATTAAAGTGCTCTTGTTAAGAGCACCATTTTTAGGAAGGGTGGGCCGCTCTGTTGCCATCATCAGTTTGGACACACATGAAATCACAATTCACATTTTCCTGTAAGTCTATCTCAATTGTTGACAGAGTTTAAATGATTTCTTTTGAAGACTGGGGTACAATAGAAAACAAAGTTTATTGTGAAAATTGTTTTGTGTAATTCCTTCCTGTTAATAGACTCAAAATAGCACTGAGTCTTTGTATGAAAAGCCTTCATGACATACAGCAGTTACAGGGCAAAAGCTTATTGTTTAAGAGGGGAACACGTGTGAGATGTAAACTTCCTGGGGGAGCTGTAAAAAGCCTCAGTTCTGCAAAGATACTTTCAGGTGCTTAGTTGCTGCAGAGTTCGTAGCATACTTACTTAATACTGGGTTATAGTTATTTATAGCTCTACTTTTATTTGTTTATGTTTCTCACTAATATCCAAATTTTCACTTTTATAGTAAGTGTGCTTTTTGACAGCTCCAGTACAACTGTGATTCTCAAGGGACCTCTCAACTTGGAAAAATTTGGCATCAACCCATCATTTAATATATTCAGTGTGTTAAACCACCTCATGTAAGTGTGGAGACTTACACGAGACCCTAAAACACTAAATTTTAAATCTATTTTAACCTGAGAGATCTTGCTTTTCATACCTGACAGAGGTCACAAAAAATTTCTGCTTATTTTGACCATTTGAGAATGCTTTATATAAAGTTCCCAAATAACTGGGCAACTTTCAGCATGGATGGTGGAAGTGAACCAAAGTGATACCTGTCAACAACCAGCCTTTTTCTTGAAATAAGCACAGCTTGAGGAAGCAAACAAATTAATTGAATTTCAGTTTCTCTTCCAGTGAAGTCAGAAGCTGCTTTACTTACATTTCAAAGGGCAGACTTTGATCGATTATTTTCTTAATACATTTTTCTCTGCTTATTTCTGGTAGACTGCCAGAGCCTGTCCAGCAAAAGGAGACGAGGCAGCACCTTGAACCAAGACAAATCTATGGAGTGGTTTGCAAGCAATGAAGAATGAAATACACTCAACAAGGCACAAACAGATAACTGCACTCTGCAGAACAGCCACCGTTGCATTGTAACACCGTACCTGATGAGCCCGTTAAAACTTTCCCCTTTAAATAGTAGGTGGGATTTCAAACTTTATAGGCAGTAGAAGTCAAAGGAGTCATTAGTTAAAACTTACACAACTTGCAAAATGTAGCAGCTACTTTGTAACATTTTATTTGATTCTGATACAATACTCAAATTAGCAGCTAACATCTCAGCAGCATCACGAAAACAATGGTCGATACTTTCTCAGCTTGGTAAGGAATGCTAATTGAAAAAAAAAAAAGTTGTTACTACTTCAGTATTTCAATAGGCAGTGATTATTTTATTATAACTTTCATGATTTCACGATATAGTAACGTGTCAAGTGCTAGTACAAAAGTCTTTTTCAAAACAAATATATTACTAAACATTTAAGATAAAAGCATATTTTCCAAGTGTCTCACCTGAATGAGCTTCCTGCCAATACGATGGTCTAGCAACGTAAGGCATAGAGCAGTATGTTTCAGCTTCATCAGAAAGTGATTCTGTGAGAGGTAAATTTCTTTAATTCTTTCCAACAAGATTAAAACACACACAATTTGCCAACAAACATGTATTATTTTTCCTTGAAATAGTTTCATTTTTTTACTTATGTTAAAGTGTTGCGTTGTCACCTATCGGTACATTCAGACACTTTTGCTCTACTATGGATTTTGCAAATCTATACTAGCATGAGGCATCTTTCTGGAATTTGCCAGAACAGCAGGATTATAGAAGAGAACACACTGGTAACGTTTTTTATGTGAAATCCTTAAACCCATGAGGGTCCTCTAAGGCAGCAATAGGATGAATACAGAGGACTCAACTTTATTAAAAAACCAAAAATTTGAAATGGTAGAAGGGCAGTCATGCTTTATTTGCAGGTTGCAATTTATTTTCTATTTAGATTTTTGCTACTATTTAGATAATTGCTACTGTACCCTGTTTCAAACCTGACAAGCCCTAGGCTGCCCAGAAGCTTGACTATTCTTCACAATAATCTCAGCTGACCTAACAAAAGAGTACTGCTTCTTCCTAGAAACTTTGCCTTCATTATATCCTTGGAGTATCAAATTGCAGTAACAGGATCTCTCATCAGCAGTAACATTCTTACCATTGTATTTGCTTTCTTTAAGAACTACTTGATCCTGAACGTGGATTTCTTCATATTCCTTTTGAGGTGGATCTTGAATATTTTCTTGAGTTTCCACTATTTGGCTTAATTTGCAATTCTTGAGTTTGGCAGGGTGTACCAACCAATTTCTGTGAGTTACCTCAATGATCCTTTCACACAAAAAAGGGAGCTTCCAGGTCCTTATTCTCTCTAAAAGGTCAATAACCTGTGTGATGCTTTTGAAGAAATGCAAAGGATAAAGTAGTATTTTTAAAACTCAAATTATACCATGTTAAGCCTCAATTTTACTGCCTTTGTCATGCTCTTTACCTTTGAGGTTACATGAGTCCTTCAACTTTAGGTTAAAGGAGCTAGCAACCTGACTAGTGAATTGGAAAACAGTGCAGTTATCCTGAGAATGTCATTAGGTGCAAACTTCCACTGACCATGAGACTGTTCCCAAAGTAAAGGCCAAAGGATTCAGCCAAATGTAATGTACATGGAATGCTACTCCCTTAAAAAAAAAAAGAGGGAGGCAGGAAGAATTTTGTTAAAACATTTCACATATACATGCAGCATTAATGAAAATGTTGGGCTGTTTTTGTAACCAAATGTTAGGTGATGCCTGAATAAATATGCAAGTGGCAGAAGTAAATACTTACTTTGCTAAATACACAGCGCACACACCACCCTGTTTCAGACTTGGGTGGACAATGGGCAGAGCAGACTGAGGGGTAAGCATATCCAGAACTACCTGCAAGAGAAAGATACATGTGTTTTACCAGTAAATATTAATATCTCTCTCAATTTTTCTTCATAACAACAACATTTATTTATAGAAAGTGAATGCGTAAACAGCAGTGTGCAATCACAAACCAGTTCGATTATTGCCTCTCAAAACCTTAGGGCCACACATTTGCAAACCAGCATCCTTGCTACTTCCAAATGAATTTTTATTAAAACAGCAAGTAGCATTTCATCAACACAGCAGTCCTGTGTTACCATTAGACCTCCTACTAATTAAATTCCATAGTGCTGACATCAATAAAAACTTTCAGAAGACTGCATTTACTAACACCTTTGGGCATCTAGTTTACAAATGTAAAAAAACCCATCAATGTTTAAGGGCATTTTTATGATGAAAGGATCACATGACAGTCTCAATGTCTAACCTGCTGTTTGTTTCAGGATTTATAAAACTTCTGTCCTTGGCAATTAATCCATCTTCTGCTAAAAAAACTAGTCAGATTGTAAAATAATGGGATATGCAATATGTGATCCTTCCTGTAGAGTGTTACTTTTAAAGTTTTAAAAAAGTGATGTTTTTATGTTATGTTTTATTTCTTTGCTCAAACCATTTAACACAATTGTTGTTTGTTTAAAGCATTAATGCAAGTAGTTCATCTGCTTTAGGGGGAAGAGTGGTTAACATCCAGCTGCATTCCCCTGCATGTCTCTTTACAAAATCTGGGGATAACAAGTGTAACAGAACAAGCAAGAACGTTTTCCTTACTCTAACTTGGTTACATTGTGCTTTCTATGTAGTGATAGCAAAGTGTTTACATATTAAGGTTATTTTTCTTAAATGTAATGTTTGAAAAACTTGCCTTCATCAGATAATAGAAGAAAGTAAGTTTGTCTTTGCTTACAAGATGGCAATGATTAATTGTAATATTTCTGTACTACAGCCATATTGCTCTTTCATTTGGGAACCTGCAACTGAAACCTTCACAATATTTGTAATCTGACCAAAAAAAAAAAAAAAATCAATGTTTCTCTCATTGATGAAGATCTGATTGTGTTTTCTCCTGTTTAGCTACAGGAATCCTGTTGTGAGTGGGAGCTCTAGAGGTTTTAATTTATGCAGAAAAGATAAATGTCAAATGGCGGGTATTTTTTTGGACTTACTGCATCAAGTGCTATAGACTTCATATCTGCAGCGGCTGTTGAAATATCTTTAAGAATGAAATCCACGTTATCTGGCCATTCTTCTGTATGTCCTATTTCCCATGCAGTACGCCAGTGCCTATAATTCTTCTTAGCTAAATTATGATGATCATCTCTGATTTCATAACTTATAACACGTCCTTTGGGCCCAACTGAAAACAAACAAAAGGCGCTAGACTTACTACAACTTAGAAAAAAGTAGCATAGTAAATAACAAATGTACACCTTTAAATCTCAACTTTACTTTAGGAAAAAAATCACATATGAAACAATCATTACAATTTTTTTTCCTCTTTACACTTAAAACAAATTTATGCAGATAAAGTGCTATGTTTGTTCTTCTACAGACTGAAATCCATCGATCCACTGATGAAATAAAGCACAATTAGAGCAGTACAAACTGTTCCTAAGGTGTCTGCCTAAGTAATTCCTGCTGCAAAAGACAATTTGAGCATCCATGTCCCTATCACGATTCTTCTGCTATAGCCACCAGTGGTACCAGCCAAGAAAGCTGCAACATTGCTCACTGCTCACAGATGCTGCAAAGCTAACAGACAGCAACTGCTTCTGGTGCCAACACGATTTGAGCCTGCTGGTTTAAAGTTTTTTGACAATCCTCATTTTTACAAAGGTTTGCTGTTTTCTATGCACAGTTCTTTATCCCCCTGTCCCTTCTTAGGGTTGTGAAAAGGCAAAGAAAGGTCCCACACCCGCTCACTGATCTCAGCCCTTTAGACGAGTTTACAAGTGTACCCTTTGACTTACACAGGCCTGTGTTGTTCTCCTGTTATTGTTTGTAACTGTAAGAAATTACTTTATCACTTGTTTTAAGTGTAAGTTTACTTTATACTTACTTCAGGATACTTTACTATCCTGAAATTTACCATGCGAGTCCAATACACGATGTTGTTCATAAAAGATATCCAGGCACAGACAGGAACGTGTGCATTGCTGCGTTACTCTATCCTTGTATTACTCCTGATTTCTCAAACCTGTCACACCATTAGGTTCTCCTTGCTGCTTTTTAACAGGCAAAGGCAGCTTTCAGCAATCAATCAGCAGCTCAGCGAGTGAGGTTCCTTGACTTCTGAAGCCATTTTATAGGTTTGAGTCACCAAGGTCCTTCCCTCACCTATGGGTTCCTACTGTGAATCCATTCAGAGAACTGAACAAAATGAGGGGTAGGTTTCTCAGTCTCTCCCTGATCTCTCTAGGAGTAAGTTGTACCCATTACCCCTTGTCTTTTTCAAGTCATCCCTTGTAAAAAGGGAAGCTTTATCTTCTTTGTAGCCACCCTTTAAACACTGGAACACAGCAATAAGGTCTCCCTTAAGCCTTCTTATGGCTGAAGAAATCCAGTTTTCTCAGCCTTTCCTGATGTGGCAGGTTTCCCAGTCCTAGGAAGAACTGCATTGCTTCCATTTTCTAAAACCAGGTGCTCACCTGCTCTTGACAGAAACAAGCTCATAGCACCAGACCCGCTGCCACTTTCCAAAACAGTGTCTCCCGGATGTATATCCATCATCGTTAACAAAGCGCTTATATCCTGCGGATGAGAAAAACACCGCACGTTAATACGCTTGGAAATTAAGGGAAACATTTGGCCAGTGATTTCCTAGACGCCAGCCACCCCAGCGAACAGCCACTACCTTGGGGTAAGCAATAGTGGGTCCCCGCGGCATCAGCAGCACGTACTCCTCCAGCGAGGGCCGTCTCAGCAGCAATCGCCCTCCGGCCGAGGTGGGCAGCACCTGCCCGGGCAGCTGCCCGATGATGTCGCGGTGAGGCAGGGTGCCGCCGGGGCTGGTCAACACCGACCCCGCCGCCAGCCGGCACAACAGCTTCAGCGTCGTGTTGTGCTTCCTCCGCACCTCCGCCAAGGCCAGTTCCCCGGCGCGGAAAGCGCCGGCACGCTCTCCTGCCTCTTCAGAGGGAACCACCTGAGGGGCAGCCGCCGCCGCCGCCTCCTCCTCCTCCTCCACGGGGCTCGGAGCCTGAGGAGGGGCGGCCGCACACCGCTCCACCACCACCGCTTCCTCCTGCGGCAGCAGCCGCTTCACCCGCTCCAGCGGCGACAGCGACGTCTCCCACGCCCGTCTATGCGGCCTCCTACCGGCGGCCACCCCATCGCCGGAGGAGACGGCCCGCCGCAACGCGCTCCAGAGCCGCATGAGAGGAAGAGGCGCGAAGTGAGCGTTTAACGGCCGGCGCCTGCGCCGCGCGTCCCGATGATGCCATCCTCGTGTGACGAGCCATCCTGGCATCATCGGGGCGCGCGGCGCAGGCGCGCGGGGGCGAGCACGCGGCCGGTGCATGCGCCGGCGCAGAGGGGCCGGGCGAGGAAAGCGCCATGGCGGCGGCAGCAGCGTGTGGCGGGGAGGCGGCGGCCCTTTGCGCTTTCTCCCCCCGCGACCGACGTTTCTTCGCCATCTCCGGCCCGGATGGGCGCCTGCGGGTGTGGGAGACAGCCAACAGCCGCTTGCAGCAGGAGTACGTGCCCTCCGCCCACCTCAGCGCTGCCTGTACTTGCTTGGCCTGGGCCCCGCCGGGGGGACGCCCGCCCCCCAGCAAGGTACAAGGGGGAGTTTGTGAGGGAAAAAGTGGGGTGGGGGGAACACGCACGCCCCAAGAGGGGAAAAAGGAGGGGACGGCGGCACCCTGAACCGCCTCGACGCGTGGCTGCGGCCCGCTTGGTTTCACCCCGCCCTCCCGGCGCCATGTGGCGGGGGGTCGGCGTGGACGGGCGGGCCGGGAAGCGGAGGGGCGGCGTCACGGTGGGGGGAAACGGGCTGAGGGTCCCGTGAGGAGGGAGTGGGAGGAGGACTGGAGCTCTGTGGGGTTCAGCTGGATGGCCACGCGCGACGTCCCCCCGGGTTGGTGGTGGTGGTGGGGGGGTGCCCGGCGGGAATCTGCACCCCTCAGAGGAGCGTTGCAGGATTAAATTTCACGTGTTGGTGGGGTCAGCGGCAGTGGAGGTCTTATAATTTTATTTTTTTTTTAAACAACGGCAACAAAAAAAGTGTGTGTGTGTGGGCTATCAACATAAGCACTGACTGTGTAAAATCATTTATCTTTCGTATCCCCTGCATGGCAGAAGCCTTCCTTGAAGGAACGAGGTATGTTGCTTCATGGCACATGTCACCTTAATTTAGAAGGTGATGCTACAGAGCAGGTTGGCTGCTGTGTGTCCACTTAGCTTACGTGCAGTTAACATTCCAGTAAAGGCAGTGTTTCTCCATACTCCTTTACCCTTGGAAGTATTTCCAGGCAAGCTGCTACGCTGTCCGTGATGTCTCTTCTCAAGCTCAGGAATCCTGCAAGAAGGTATTCAGTGGCTTTATTCAGAGCAGATGTTAGAGGGCTTGGATGTTCTTGAATTTGCTTTATTTAACTTGACCTCAGGTGAATGTTTGACCTGAAAATATCCGTAGTATGTACAGTAAGATACCTTTGCATCCTCTTTATGTTGAAATAATCCTATTTTCTTTAGATAGAGCATACTATTTCCTGAGACAAAAAATTATCCCTTCGATAAAATCTGTGAAATGACCCTCCTTTATCATAAGAAATCAGAGGGCTTTTTAAAATGAGTTCTGGTGTATCAATACTTTATTTGAAATACCGTAAGAAATATTTCAAAATGCTTAACACAGAGATTACCAATCAAAAGGAAGACGGTATTGTCTCATTTTTCTCATAGTCCCTGAACTTTAAAAACTCCCGGAATGTTTGAAGAATGCGGCAGAAAGGGTTAGTTTTAGATTGGCCTTAACCTGCTCGTTTGTCATGTAACTTTGAAGAAAAAAGGATACATGCATTAGTTGCAGGACTGTGTAAGTGGTTCTTCGCTCTTAAATAGACTGAAGCTGGCATGTGGAAAAGGGGTTAATCTATCCTGCGTGAAATAAAACATAAACTAACATAGTGCACTGCTGTAGTATGTCAAGCACAGGAGGTTTCTGAGTGGCTTTTAAAAAGTAAGTCTTCTCTAGAGACCAGCCCCTGAAAGTCACAGACACTCCAATTTTACCTTGTTTAGGGTTGTATGGAAACCAAACTTAATCAGACAGTATTTGGCTACCTCTCAGTGCTTTCTAATTATTGCAATAGTTCAAGTGCTGACCACTGTTTGAAAGTTGGTACATTTTCAAGTGGATCTGGAAGACATACCATTTTTTGGAGTACTTTGACATAAACTTTTATAATTCATTGGTTTGTCCTAAGACTGAAGAACTAAAGCTGTCATGGTTCTGCCAAATATATTTTATCGAATGTGTTTTTTTCTGACATTATTTAACCTTTTTTTACCCTTTTTAATTCCTGGAGAGTTGACATCTCTCTGGGTAGTACCAGCATCTGGAATTCAGGGTAAAACTGTGCAGATACCTAGAACTGGTGTTTGGCCAAGTTACACCTAAACTAAGTATGTTTTGGGCTGCTGCCACGTTAATGAAGGCCATGCGTTACAGGGGAATATTAGAAATTAAGATTAAACTGCAGGCCCTGGAATTGCTGATGCAGTGGTGGCTTACTGGGATGCTTCCTGCACACGTGTGTGTGTAGTGTCCATACTGTCTGCTGGTGGTGTTCACCATCTCCTCCTCCATGAAGTGGTGCCTTGTGCAAGAGGACTTGGACTACCAACTTTGAAAATGCCTCCTTCCACATTCTCACTAATAAGTTGCAACTGCTCTGTCATCTTCAACTCTCAAGGCTCATTAGGCTTCCCCTCATTTGAAGTGCTTTACTTCACCTGTGAGCAGCTGAGATCAGCTTTCTGCTTTTTTAAAGAGGAAAGTCTCAGTGGCTAATCTCAAGTAAGAGCATTGTGGAAAAACGTGTCCGCAGTCCCCTTGCAAGTAACTTCTAATCATTTCTACTAATTAAAACACTGTGCTTATTCAGGCAAAGCTGAAGGATTTCTAAATAAGCTTGAGTTTCCATAGATCTGAAAGAAAAAGTACAACAACAAAAAAACAATCAAAAGGAAACTGACACTTGGTATAGTTTGGCTCCCTGTCCTATCCTATCTATGAAAACAAGGTGCTATTATATTTAAGACCCTGATCGACAAGTGAATTCCATGTGGATCTCTTCTGCAGTTGGTAGTCTGTCTAGGTACTAATCTAAGGTAGGATAGAGAAGATTGATTGTTTTTTCAAAAAATATTTTAACTATTTTTTAGTTCTGAGAGATTTGTGTTATTTTCTTTTTTCCAAGTCATCTGCAATATTAGTAGGTGTCTGATTTTTCCACTGGTATTTCCTTCATGTAAAAATTTCTGACAAAATGCCCCACTAATGATGCTGAGATTAATCAAGAAGTATATGTGAAAAAAAAAAAAAGAAAAAACCTTCACTGCTTTCTTCTTGATGCTGGAAGTAACTGTGGACTTAAGTGGGGGTTTTGTTGTACATTTGGGTTGTTTCAAGGGAAATTGTCCATAATAAACTGAATGGAAGAAGTTTTAACTAAAAGATTTATGTAAGAGAAGAGAATAAAATCTGTTCTTAATTGTAGCTTTGCTTCACAGTGGGGTTGTGTGGCATAAATAGTAAAACTACATGAAGAGATCAAAAAGTACTAGAAATCACATAAACCGTGCTTATCTCCACTAGCTTTGCGGCCCTTGTCTTTGCATGTCAGACAGCAGTTTCAAGATGGCTTAGTTGCCATTGCTGCCAAAAATTGAACTAGTCAAGTCTTTTCTCAGATATTGTCTAAAAAGCCTGGTTCGTTTACTTGGTTGTGCTGTGGGACTGTAATGGTGTCTGAGCACCTATGTTATCATACTATTTTATAAACACTTTTCTTTCCCAGGAAAGATGAAGCCTAAATAAATGCTTGCAAAAAAATGCCAGTGTAATCTCTTTTCTCAAGAGCCCGCTTTTGATGTAAAAGTATCTAGCATTTTGGTATTTATTAGCTTAAGCCAAAACACCTTTCCCTGCAGAAGGTGTTAGCTGTGTTAAATACAGAGGAAAAGAAAGTCCTACTTCAAAGAACCAAAGTATTTATCCTGCACTGTTTTAAACTTTTAAATCTTAGTTGTGGTGAAAACCTTCAAATCCTGATTGGCATTGTATCTCTGGACCCAGAGGAAAAAAAATTATTTACGTACACTGTGTGATGTCTGTTGTGTCACAGATTAGCTGCAGCACATGGAGCTTTCACAGAGCTGATTGATCACAATTTATCACAGTTTCCTTTGATGACTTCTGGCTGCTCATCGGTGCAAATGTATCTGTTAAGTAGAGGAAGCATTAGCTTGTATATAATTTCTTGTTTTAAAATTGGAGAGAATGCTTGCTGTGACATAACAGGAGACTTACCCAAGTCCATTTTAAAAACTAATCAGTAGCGTTATGGATGATTTTTTTTTTTTCCTTCTGAAGTCCTTGTACAGGTTTTTCTTTTTTCTTGTGTGAGTGTGTTCAGTTATGTGGAATTAACCCAGTGAGAATAAACGTAGTAGCTGCTTCTGCCTTCTTTATTTTAGTTTCACATGCTCAAGAGCCAGTTTTATTCCTTCTCCCCTTCCCAGTGATGTGCTTCATTCACCCGTTTTTGGTCAAGAAAGATGAAGTTAAGACCCTCCTTGAAGCAGTTGGTTGATAGCACTTGCAAAGCACAAGAGTGAAGACTTTAAGAGTTGCCTGATCATAGGAGGACCCCTGGTACTGATGAGAGGACCTGGACAGAGCACTTACCTTCTAGTCCTGGTTGCTTCCCTCTGCGGAGTGGGGTAGCACTTTCTTTTTAAAAAGCATTATTTGTGAATATTCACAAGACTTTTCTGAATAGCTTTTAACAAAAAATAAACTGATTATTCTTTTATTGATCAATCATTTCCACTTTGGGGATGAAGTATTCTGATGGGGTTGATCTTTACCTCTGCCTCTGGGACTCAAACTCTGTGGAAAAATTAAATGTGTTTTCTTTCTCTCATGTACATGGTTGTTAGGCTGGCAAAATGGCCTCCACCAAACGTTTCCAAATGACTCATAGCAACTTCATTACCTTGTACCTGGAGGTACAAGATGATTCTCTAGTTTGCTGTGCCCTTCAGTGTCTTTGTTTTGTGTCTTACCAGAGTTTGTACTGGATGACGGGGTCTTAAATTTACCAGAAGTGTTTTTTCCTTCTGCTTTAACACTGGGATTAGCTGGTCAGGCTAATTTATTTCATGTTTCCTTTTTTTTTGATTTTCCAGGATGGCCCGCAGAGGAAAAAACGGAAGTCTGAAGTTGCAGAAGTGGACAGGCAGTTAGATATCCTGGCTATTGGTACAGCAGTTGGTAGTATTTTGTTGTACAGCACAGTAAAAGGAGAACTACAGAGCAAGCTAGTAAGTAATACACTCTTCATCACATGCTACCAAATACTGATGGTTTCAGTCAGTTTATGCTATTCTTTCTGCTGCTTAAAAATGGAATAAATTAACCTAATTATGCAGATCTTTTTTTTTTTTCTTAATAGCTGTGGATATGGATAGAGATGCAGTAATTCAGGTGCTTGGGAATTTTCAAGTGGTGCTTTTTCTATTGTTGGCAGTATATACACATTGAGAAGTCTTGATTTTGAAGTTAGTGCAGTATCTTAACATGGGTTTGTTATTTTGTGCTAAAAATAGCAGTAATAATAACTTCCCTTTTACTCTTGAGTACCTTAGTTTTAGTCTTGGGCTACATAACAAACAAAATAAATCTGTATGAACGACTCTGCAATACTTAGAGATACTTGGGCATTCTTTTGCTTCTAAACTGTTAGTTATGTGTAGGGTGATAAATGTACGTGAATTTAGAGAAAGCAATGACTGCTTAAAGTCATGATACATGCAAGTGAGATAAGCTAATGATATCAACTCTGTTTTATGGAAAAGCTGTATTTATACCTGAAAACTGTGAACAAAATGAAGGAGTTTTAGGTTAAAATTTACAGTTTCAGTTGGTTTGAAAATGCTGTCTGCTCTTCAGTAGGAGCAGGATAGCAGATGTCGTTTGGTGAGTACATTGTTTTTATGGATAGGTTGAATTAAAAGACTATACTTGGTAGAGTAAGAGCTGTCACTTTTAGTTGTCCTTGTTAAACCGAATGTCTTGCTGTGATGTATTTTGCCATGCTCAAATCTGCTTTGCAGTGACACTTTTGGGAGTATTCTGAGATGGCTGGTGCCTATTCACATAGTGATACTTTATAAACTCCAGGAAATGTTTTGTAAGCAATTAAAGGGTATGTTTGAGCTGCAGAGATTTTGGTTGTTAAGAGTGGTGAAGGATACCCCTTTGTAGGGTCTCCTGGTTTGATGATAGCTCACTCTTGAATGCTGAGTACAAAGTGAAGGCTACCTCTCTCTGAATGTACTTAAGCAAGTGGGCGCTTAGATGACTGTCAGCAAGACAGCTGTACTAGCCTTTCCTTTGAGCAAATTTTGTACCGTGTTTGGCTCTGTGTACAAAAACAGTGGGCAGGACATTTTTTTTGTAAACCCTGAAGAACTAGAAAAAGAATTAATTCAAATACTTATGTGTACGTATCAAATTATGAAATATCTTTAACTTACATATATCCTTAAAACCCCATTCTCTCTTCAAGTTGCTGATGATTCTAATTTAGTTCATGAAAGAGCAGCTTGTTCACATTGTTGGTGTGGGGAAGGCTCAGTTGTCAAGACTTCTTCGTTTATTAATGACTTTTACCTTTTATAGGATGGTGGCCATGACAATAAAATAAACTGTGTGAGATGGCATCAGGACAACTGCTGCTTGTATAGCTGTTCAGACGACAAACACATTGTGGAATGGAACACACAGACCTGCAAAGTAAAGTGGTAAGCGATGCTGGTTTTTGGTTCATACTTGCTTTTGTGTAGTTTCTCCCTCTGTGTAATGAAAATACTGGATGGAACAAATAGTTGTGCTGAGAAGGATTTGGGTCCCTCCATGCTAACTTTTACTGGGACATGGGCTTCCAGTCACTTTTGTGATGATGAAAATCTGAATTCTATAAAATGTCCTTGGAAGTATAGGGGAGCAGGTGCTGGAACACCTCATCCCAATTAAATCAGTTACTTGCACCAGGCTTTGCTCAAAGGGCCTTGCTGTGATGATAACCCACTTGGTTTCGCTTACTTCTGATGTGCAGTGGAGACAGTTCCACTTGGCTGTCTGAGCAGGCTGCTGCTGTTCACAGTACTATTGGGCAAAATGGAGCTTGGTGCAGAGTAGCAAGGTGTCTGGTGTAGGCATTTACTTTATTTTGTAGTAAAGTCAAACTGGTTTTAAACTTTAAAGAAGAAACCAAGATTTCTAGTAACGGTACTGGTTCTTACTTCTGTGAAAGCCTACTGTGTGGTGGCGCTTTTACCATTCTCTTATGCTGTTGTTTCTTTTTGGTGGCATTTCCCACTGTAGTGTTACTGTACTGTAGCTCTTGCTGAAAATGGCGTGGGCACTGCAGGCAGCCCATAATTGGTAGCCTCCTTGATTTCCCTATAAAAGAGATGCATCCTTAGGTTTGTATTGAGACCCTGACATAAAGTAGCAGAAGATGGCTGCAAAATCTCCCTCTAGCATTGTCACTTTAGGATTGAACACACCCAGTTCTCTCACCTTTTACTCTTACATTCCATGCTCTAGTCCCTAAACCATCTTCATGGCCCTCCACTGGATTTACTTGACTATGTCAGTTACTTTCTTGTGGTGCCCCAAACTGGACCTAGTGCTCAGATGCAGTTTCAAATGCTGCACAGAGCAGAGGAATCGCTTTCCTTGACCTGCTGACTACACTGTACCTAATGCAAATCAGTAGGTAGTTGACCTCATTGTCGCAAGGACTCCTTGCTTACTCATGTTCAGCTTGACTATGAGGACTGCAAGGTGCTTTTCTGTAAGCTACTTTCTAGCTGTTTGTCCCCAGCCTGTACTGGGATTTTTCCACCCAATTTAGGGGACTTCATGCTTTCCTTTGAGATTCTGATAGCCTGTTTCTCAAGCCTGCTGAGATGCCCCTGAGTAGCAGCACTGCCTGCCAGCATATCAGCTGCTATCCCTAATTTGCGATTAAATGAGAACTTGTTACATGGCTGCTGTTCTGTCCTGTTTTGAGGTCATTCATGAAGACCTGTGCAATTACTAAGGATATTAAACAGTATTGGGATGTCCTTAGGGAGTGACACCAGTAACTGGCCACCAGCTGGACTTCATGCTAGTGATCACAACAAACTGAGTGTTTGAACTCAATGATCCAGCCAGATCTTATCCCTCCTTGGAGTTAATCCATTCAGTCTGTGTATCTCCAGTTTGGCTGCAAGGGCACTGTGTGAGATGCTGTTAAAGTCAAGCTAAATGGTGTGTGTGACACTCTTCTCACCCACCAAGACCATTGTCTCTTTAAAAAGACAATCAGATTAATTAGGCGTGATTTTTCCATTTGTAAATATATGCTGGATTTTCCCAGTCAGTTTTTTCACCTTTGTGTGCCTGAAACGGCTTCCAGGTGGATTTGTTATATAATCTTCCCTCTTGTTTCCTGTATTCTCTTTCTTGTTGGATATGTTTTGTCTCTTATTTTTTTTTTTTTTTTTTTCTTTTTCTTTTTCTTTCCAAGTCATCAGAAATTTCTTTGTGGCCGTTCAAAATGATGGTGCAGTCTTGTAATAACTCTGGCCTTAGCAATTCTGGATGCATCCCATTCAGTCTTAAGGAGTTGCATGGCTTGTATTTGCTGTTGTGATCCCTAATTTGATCTCTCTTTATTGCAGGGAGTGCTTTGTTCCCTTTGTCTCTGGCACTAGGTTTGGGAACATGGGAGGCTGAGAGGCTTTGGTCTTCAGTACTTTGGCCTTTCCTGTGTACTCAGGGGGTCCCTACATCATTCAGTGGCAGACCCACGCTTTCCTCAGTCATCATCTTACTGCTGCTCATGTGCTGTATGTTGGTAGCCTTTTGTTGGCCTTCATATTCCCTGCTCGTTAAACATCAGTTAAGATTTGGCTAATTCTGTCCCTGCATGGCTGGACAACGTTCTTGTATTCTTCTGTGTAACCTATCTCCACTTTCTCTAAGCTGCTTTGTCGTGTGGGGTGTGTGTGGTGGGGTTTTTTTTGTGTGGTTTTTTTTTTTTTTTTTTTGAGTTTGGGGGCCAAGTCAGCCTTCTGCAGTAGCTGGTGATGTTCTGCTCTTCAGAATCGACCTCTTTGCTTTGAGGAGGTTATCCTAGAAGAGCAACTTACTTTCATGGGGCCCTTGAGGGCAGCCTCCAGTGGGACCCTGTCAATCATTTCTCTGAATAAGTCTTAGTCTGCTCTTTTGAAGTCCAGGATATGTAAAAAATAAACAGTATGTTTATATTGCTCATTTTTCTTATGGTTATAAATTCTATTGTCTTGTGGTTGCTGTAGCTGGAGGTTGTCATCAGCCATCACATCCCTGACCAGGTCTTCCTTTTTTCTTTTCTTTTTTTTTTTTTGAGTACCTGATCCAGTAACACACCTTTCATAGTGTGGTTATAAATCAGTTGGATCAAGAAAAGATCTTCAGTTCTTGCCAACAATCTCTGGGACTGCTTGTGCCCTCTCTGTGTTGCCCTTTCAGCAGTTGCTGGGGTAGTTAAAGCCCCTTAGGAAGAACCAGGACATGGAGTTATGAAGATTTATCTGTTTCTTTTAAAATTGGACAATTGTAGCAGATGCCCACCACATCACCCTTATGGGCCTCTTCTCATACATACACCTGTAAGTTCTCCATTGAACCTTCACCTGTTTCGGAGGAAAGCTCCATGCATTTGTGCTACCCTGTTGTGTGGAGAAACCTCTCGCCTTTTTGCCTTCCTGTCCTGTACTTGCTGAAGTGCCTTCCTAAAAGTCCATTTATTGCAGCACTCCTATCTTGCAAGCTCTTCCACTATTTTACTGTGATCCCAATGAGATCAAAGCTCTGAGGCTGCCCATGGACATCTAATTCACCCTGTTTGTATCCCATAGTGTGTGCGTTCATGTACAAGTATTTGACATGGGTCCCAGTCATGCTGCTTTCTCAGGAAATGTGAGAATTTTTCCTGTCATGCTTTATCTTTGGTGTTTCCCTCTGCTCCTGTCCCATACTGCTGCTTTTGAGGGGGCTGTGGTTAGGAAAGGTAATTAGAGTGTTCTTTAATTTTAAAGATGGCAACAAAAAATAATTCCTGGAGTGTGTACATTAAAAGTACACCAGCAATATGATATCATACTTTTTACATGAAATTTGTCTGGTGGTATTATGAGTTGTACCTAAGGTAAGTGAAATTGGGAAGAGTAGAAGAAAACAATTCTCTGAAATTTTGCCTAAGTTGATGAGATGAAGAGGAACAAATTATTGAAAGTAATTGCTGTGCCCAATGTACATGTGGGATTTCATGTACATTGCATTCTTTAACAGGTGTCAAGACCAAAAAAGGAACCTTTACACATTACACAGATAATTCACGATGTTGCTCCTGGCATAGAGAAGTGGTGTTCAACTTCTTTTGATTTGCAGGCTTCTAGATGTTTTTTCTTACAGAGGTGTGGACTGCTAGGCTGGCAGGGAATTGAAACCATGTGCCTTTAGGCTTGACTTTCTTAATTACTGTGGAAATAATCCACAGAACCACTTCAGGAGGTCTGCCACGCACATTGAAACCTCTGGCAAGAAGGACAGGCTCTTGTGAAAGAGACTTTCTGAAGAGGCAAGACAAGGTGTTGGAGACAGGTGGTCTAAATCATTCTCTTTGACTTCTTGTTTCTCTGGTTGTAGGTTTTTAATGTCTTAAATACTCTGAATACTCAGAGGCGTTCTGTACATCTCCTTGTGTAGCTTCTTGTTTTGTGATAATGCTGTTTAAAACTCCTACCTGTGAAATTATATAAAGTAAAACCTAACGAATTTTTGCTGTGTTTTTATGCTTGGCAATCTAGTTTACACTAGTCTTTTTTAGTACATTTAAAAATACCTTCTTGAGTTTATATTATTAAATGGTTTGAAGTTCTTAATCCTTAACTTTTCTTTGGAAGGGAGTACAAAATTTTGTCATACTTTCTGTAGGGTGTAATGTTGTTTGTCAAGTTTGTAGTCAGAAAAACTTTCAGGTTCTGTGAAATCTAATAAAAAATGATAGAGTAAATGTATGTTTTGGAAGATGGGAGAGACGCTGCCTGCTTGGGGATGTGAAAGTTACTTGGAAGTATTTCCAGAGCACTTGTTTGCAAACAGAATGTGATGTTTTGTTTTGTTTTTTTAATAGTGCTTTGAACCATAACCAATTGAAGTTTATTATTGTCCGAGCCATTGACAGACTTGGGGGGGAGGGCCAGGAACTGACTGGACCTTGAAACATTCAATTTTAGTGTTGAGAAGACCTTTCTGAATGAGCTGGTATAAGCTTTTTGGATTATGGTACAAAGAGTCTTGAAATGGTATGGCTCCTCTTACCCTCTTTTGAGTAGCAGAGAACTTTGAAAGAAGAATTCAGAACAGAACAGGCAAATATCTTAAAAAAAATATCAACAGTTCCATATTAAACAGTTTCACATTTTTGAGCTGCTGTATTTTTGTACAAAGTAATTTGAAGGAGAGGAGAAGAAACTGAATAGTTTTGACCTCATCTTTGACTGCTTCCATTATTATTTTTTAATAATGTTTGCTTTATTTTTCAGCATGGTTGATGGGCATTTTGACATTATGCTAATGAATATTGTTTTCTTCTATCTCTTAATCTTTCTCTCTTTGTACAAAACTCTTCCATCCAAACTCTAGCAAGTGGAAAGGTGACAATAGCAGTGTCACCTCTCTATGCATAAGTCCAGATGGGAAAATGCTGCTGTCAGCCGGTAGAACTATAAAACTGTGGGACCTGGAGACCAAAGAAGTCTACAGAGTAAGTAACTTTGTTAAATTACATGCAAGAAAATACTGTTCTTGATGTGTGGTATTACATACCTAGTGTCTCCTGATGGGACATCTGAAAATTTCACTGAGTGTGAGGAGACAGTTGGCAGTTTTGGGATTGCTGGAAGCTGTGCTGTGATGATACCTTCAATTGTGGTTTCAACTTGCTGAGAGTTGAATGAAGACATTAAATTCCTTGGCTGTGTCTGAGCATGTTACCAGCACCATTTCTCAGATCTGTAGCAGAAAGATAGATGCTGTTCTTTTTCACTGCATTTCTTTCTGATACCCTTCTAGCAGGAGACCTCAGTTCACCACAGTATCAATTACTGTTGGCATGGGTTTGTGTGTGAGTACTGGAATACTGTGTCCAGTTCTGGGGCCCCAGCTACAAGAAAGACAGGGAACTGCTGGAGAGAATACAGTAGAGGGCTACAAAGATAACTAGGAAGCTGGAACATCTCTCTTAGGAGGAAAGGCTGAAGGACTTGGGTCTTTTTAGTCTGGAGAAGAGAAGACTGAGGGGAAGTCTTACCAATGCTTAAAGTGTGGGTGTCAGGAGGATGGGGACAGTCTCTTTTTAGTGGTGCCCAGTGACAGGACAAGGAGGGATGGGCACAAACTTGAACACGGGAAGTTTCGTTTCAACATGAGGAGGAACTTTTTTCCTTTGAGAGTGGCAGAGCCCTGGAAGTGGCTGTCCAGAGAGGTGGTGGAGTCTCCTTCTCTGGAGACCCACTTGGACATGTTCCTGTGGAACCTGCTCTGGGTGACCCTGCTTTTGCAGGGAGCTTGGACTAGATGATCGCCAGACGTCCCTTCCAACCCCTAACAATTCTGTAGGCTCCTTGATTCTCAACGCGAGTCCCTCCTTAAAGCCTTTAGGTTTCTTTTCTAAACTTAATGTAACTGGTAGCATTGAAACAAATGCTAAATATATCAAAAACTAAATATAACAGATATTTATAGGGATATTTTATAGGGTCAGGAAAAGTTTCCTTGAAATACAAAAATGCAAGGAAGCAGATCACTACTAAAAAAAGTACTGAAATGTCCTTACTAATACATGACTATTTCACAATGTCTTCTGTTAACTAATGTTTTAAATTTTGCCATATGATTGCTTATGGCAGTCATTGAAAGATTCTTTTTTTTTTTCCTCTTAGCATTTCACAGGCCATGCTACATCAGTGTCATCATTAATGTTTACCATAGTGAAACCTATGAATGAAAATAAGCCCTTTGATGGAATTACAGGGCTTTATTTCTTGTCTGGAGCTATACATGACCGATTACTGAGTGTATGGTATGTAAGATTTTCATGATTTGTAACTTGGATTATGATTGGTGTTGAGGATAGACTCAACAAGTATGTCCTGTGATTAAGCAGAAGGGGCACTCTGGAGAAATGCAGTGATGATCTCTTAAATAGTGCTTTCAACTCACTGACTGTTGAACGAAGATGTGAATTTCCTTGGCTGTGTCTGAGTATCCTTCCAGTTGCCATTAGAATTGCCATTGTATGCCAAGAACATACGCATCATTTTTCTTTATCCTTACTGCAAGGTATATATGCTGTTTTCTTGCTAGATTTCATTTGGGACTTACTTTGCACTTGGATTTTAGAACACATTCTAAGCTGAAAGCTGAAATTACAGTATGAGTGTTTTTGGGTGGAGTAGATACTACCACAGTCGCTGGTGATTTATAGGCTTTAATGTTTTTCAGATGCAGAGGGTGCTGTTTGTGCATGGTAAATAATGTGTGCTGTTTGTCTCTTCCAGGCAGATCAGATCGGATAGGAAAGAAAAGAATGCTGTGATGTCTTTCACAGTAACAGATGAACCAACTTTTATTGACCTGACAGTATCAGAAGTCAAAGAAGAGGTAGGAGCAATGGTTTGTAACCAAACGTGCTCATCAATGTTCAGTTGTCACATTTCCATTTAAGGCTGTAAAGAAAGAAGCTTGGTTTGTATTTGTGTTATGTTATGCAGAGATCACATTTGCCTGCCAGTTCATGGGTATAAGGGTATAACAGGTGCATTTATGAAGCTGTTTGTTTGAAATACTAATTTTCAAAGCTACTAATTGCAAATTCAGTGTGTTCTTTAGAAATTTTACTTGTGATGGCAGAATGTCACTTGCTTCCTATTTAGAAGAGTTAGTAATCAAAATTGGTGTTAGAACTTGGCAGGAAAAAAAAAAACAACCATAAAAAATTCTGTCTGAAAATACAGTTTGGGTATGGTCCTATTTTTTTCTGATCTGAAGTAGCTTTGGCATTTGGAATTAGCTTTTAATGAGGTAAAGTAGCAGGGTGCATTCCCCAAGTATCTTAATTTCAGCAAGTACAAGTCTTTCAAAGTAGCTGTCTTACGAAAAACGCCTGCATGTGGAACATGTTCACAAAATGTTTCAGAATGTTTCAAAAATTCTCTTTCTGTTTTTAGATTCCTTTTCTAAAAACATTATTCGATGCTATATTTTCTTATATAGCCTCTTATGTGAGTATTGGAGATAGAATATTCTGTAATGTACACCTGTCATTTAATTGCTCAGATTCTTTCCTGAAGGCTTATTTACAATTTCAGCACCTTTGTAGCCCTCTGCCTCTAAACATGTTGGGTACTGTATTTTTGGAACTTTACTGCTTCTGATGACATATGTCTGCTACTGTACAAACTGTTCAAATTTGTATATGTCAGTAGCAATATGGTCAAGTACAGTTATGAGTTACCTGTTTGCCTCCTAAAAATTGTACTAAATGTTCCTGAG
Organism: Scolopax mira; assembly: GCA_004320125.1. Classification (NCBI taxonomy): domain Eukaryota; kingdom Metazoa; phylum Chordata; class Aves; order Charadriiformes; family Scolopacidae; genus Scolopax; species Scolopax mira. Next base: position 5,756 of record BJBW01008511.1, on the reverse strand, counting down.
ATGTTAGTGTTTTTCATCTTCCTTACTGATTTAGTTACTGAAAAAAGTTGAGTCATAGCCATGCAACTGTCTCTTGATGTTCTGTACTTATGGGAACTTTGTCCTTTGATCTAATTAAAAGCTTTTACTGTGCCTTCTTTCAGCCAGTGAAGTTAGCAGTTGTGTGCAGAGATGGGCAGTTGCATTTATTTGAACATATCTTAAATGGGTAAGTTAGCATTCATAGAATCATAGAATGGTTTGGGTTGGAAGGGACCTTCAAGATCATTGAGTTCCAACCCCCTGGATAGGCAGGGGCACCTCCCACCAGACCAGGTTGCTCAAAGCCCCATCCAGCCTGGCCTTGGGCATCTCCAGGAATGGGACAGCCAGAGCTTCTCTGGGCAATCTGTTCCAGTGTCTCACCACCCTAACAGGAAAGAATTTCCTGATACCTAACCTAAATCTCCCCTCTTTCAACTTAAAACAGTTACCCCTTGACCTGTCAATGGAAAGGTCTGGGATTACTGTAAGGCAAAGTTCAGTCTTCTCATGCCACTGCCTTTAAGCTCTTGTATCTGTGCAGGAACCAGGTTCCAGCTGATTCTTTGTCTCGGATTACTGGACACTTTTTTGGACAACTTACTTACTGGGGGCTGTGCTGTGCTTTAGTATTAAGTGTTGCTTTATCCAAGATTTTATGTGTCTTCATCATCTTAGCCATCTGTGAAAGCTGTAAACTGGCTGAGTTTGGTGACAACCTGCTAATGAAAGGTGCTTTATTGTGCAAGATACTGAAGTGTGTGAGCTAAACCTCTTGGATTTTTTTCATTCCTTTTTTTTCCTTTTTTTTTCCAGTTACTGCAAAAAACCCTTAACATCAAACTGTACTATCCAGATAGCAACGCCTGGAAACGCTGGGGACTCCACACCAAAACCAGTCCCTATTCTAGCAGCTGCATTTTGCTCTGACAAACAGTCTCTGCTGCTTGTGTATGGAAACCTCTTACAGCCCATCATAGAGAAAGTGGTATGTAAAACTTAGTGGAGAGGTTTTGGATTTTGTAATATGGACTGTGTACTGCTCTCAACTGGAGGGATTTTTATTTTTTTACTTTTTAAAGATCTGTGTAACAAGCTTATTCGTTCGCCCTTTTCTGGGAGCAATTACTGTTGCCCCTGAGCTGTTTTTAAAGGTGATTTGCATTCTTCCATTCTTTCAGTTAAAATACAACTTGATGTTATTGCTGGCTGTTTCTTGCCTTTTCGAGTGTTGGTGAGTTAGACTATTGAAGGTGGTTTAAATACTGTCTCAGTTTACCTGTGAGAGCTTCTTGGGAGAGCATAAAGATCTGGTAACAAACAGCAGATGTGCAAAGTGGCTGCTGTCCTAGAGTGTGGGAAAAAAAAAAGTTCATTCTACTTTATACCTCTTGAATTGGTTCTCATCTTTCAATAGCGTAATGAATCACAGGGGTCAGTCTCAAATGTACTAACTGGTTTTGTTCCTGTCCTTCTAGTCTTTGAACACCACTGAACCACACATATGTTTGATAAGGGACATCCAGAAAGTGTTATCACTTAAAACAGATGTTGCTGTAACAAAGGTGAGCCTTGTGTGAAATGCACTTTTTGTTTTTTGTTGCTCCTCTTGTTTTTTATGTCAGAAATTGATAGAATCCACTGCTTTCTTCTAAACTGAGGTTGGATTTCTGGATAGACCTGCTCAAAGCTGAAGTGGTAGCTACAGATGTCCATAGCACTCACGAGTGTGTGGGTATAGTGTGCTTCACGGCTGCTCTGCGTCTGAGTGTGCTCTTGCCCACAGGTACCCTCCTGTAGCTCATGGCAAGTCCTGTTCTCAGCAGGTCTCATTGATAGATGGAACTGGTTGATGGTTTCTTCTCTGCTTGAGATCAATCCTTCCACAGCCCCTTTGACCCTGATGCTTTGGGGTGAAGTTGGGATGACTTTGCTTTACAGTCTAAACAAAATGTAATGGAACCTTAAAGGGCACATCCTTTTGGCTCTTTCTCGAGGTGGCCTTCGTGTGTTCCTACTCAAAGGGATGTGTCACCTGGGAATGTGAACTTGACACTTTGATGGCAACAGTGTCCACTGAGGCCACTTGCCATTGTTTTCTCTCGTGGAGGATCCCCTTGGGGTTTAGAGACAGGCTGTGAAGTTCTTAATCATTGTGCATATTGGAGGCCTTGAAGATTGGAAACGCTTGAAGTATCAGTGAAGTGAGCAGACAGTGCTGTTTCTCTAATCCTTGAGTTACCTATGGTACTCCATCAGCTGGGGGGGTTTTGTGCTGATTCCTCAGTACCGGAACTGGTGGATGGCAGAGCTGAAAAGCAGAGAGAGGTGTGGGAGCTCCCTGGCGTGTGGTGATGATACCCATCTTGGTTTCGCTTTTCACTGAATTCCAGTGAAGACGAATTTCTCTTGGCTGTCTGAGCATGCCCTGTGGGGAGAAGGTCAGTGATTAGTGTGTGGTGAGCAAAGGGGGTAGTATTTTAACACCATTGCTCTTCTACAGTAAAATTCTTGAGACACAAAATCAATTTTTTTTACTTTTAAACACAGCCTGTGGAAGTTGCTTTCCTCACTATAGTAAATTATATTTATATCACTTCAGTGGGCACCCGGCAGGGCTGCCACAAGTAGAAAAGTTTGGGCAGGAACTTCAAAAAAAGGCCTGCATGGAAGCACTGTGGTTAAAGTGTTCTGGAAGTAGTAGGTAGCATTCTTGATATTCTGGAAGTGGCACATACTCCCTTACATCCTCTGTGGGTCAGGGGAGCACTTGATTATTGGATATACTGCCTTTGAAATTCCACACTCCTTTGTGTTTATTGAAGATGGACACCAGAGCTTGTTTGGTATAACCTGAGGTTGCTGTTTGTTGTTGTGATCACAGTCTAATTCAGACTCCCAGGTTCTGCATCTTGAGCAATCCCTAGGTTAAAATCTGTGAGGTTGTAATGAATAGTAACTACCTTTTGGTGTTACATTTTGGTGCTGTTCGTGATCAGTTCTTATCTTCCAGTGGAAGCTGAATTAATCGGCGTGTGGTTTATGGGCCTGATTATTGGTACACCTGGTGTCTATTGCTAGCAAACATCCAAATATTAGTTGCTGGATACAAACAATTAGGTCCATGGGCATTATGAAACCAGATTGTAAGAAAAATGATTCATGGGTGATTCCAAAGAGATTGTTGCTTTAGTTAATGATGAAGACTAGCTGACTGTTGAGTGCAGTTATTTGCTCTTAAAAATGTACGATTTGCCTAATATATATGTCAAGAAAATGGGTTGTGGCAGACTGTTTATACTGCGTATGTGAGTGTCTTGGAATAAAACAAATATTTTAAATTGGAAGAAAGCCCAAGATATAGCGATTCGTGCAAATGTGGTTATCTCTTGTCTTCCAGGTAAAGACACCCGTTGTGAACTCAGACACCAAAGTTCTAGTACCTGGCATTCCAGGGCATAGTACAGCTGTCAAAACTCCATCCTCGGGAAAGGAGAAAAAGAAAAACAAGAGGAAACCAGGAGAGACAGAGGTAAAGTGCTTCCTCTTTTAAATACAGCAATAACGGAGCAACTAGAATAATAAATCATCATAACTTCTTTACATGAGCTTGTAGCTTTGTTTGGCGTGGAAGCGAGGTTTGTGATACCATCTTTTTATGTGAAAAAGACTTCCCTTGGCTCAGAACCTTTCCCTTATTCAAGCTGTGTGCCTTTCCTGTAGTTTTGCCATGTTCCTGCAGAACTTTGTTAAAAGCTTGTCTGTCTTTCTGTGCTGAGGTATATTACTGCTTTTCAGTCAAAACTTCATCTTCTCTTCTGCTCTCAGGCTGTTCTCTGTCAGTACATTTAAAAGAATGTGCAAATTATGTGATATTTCCCAGCAGAGTCAGAGGGAAGGCTGTAGTACTTCGCTTTCAGCTGATGTTTCTGAGAAACTGCACTGAAACAGCACTGTCTTTGTTTACCCTCCGCAGGACAGCATCGAGGAGCGCCTGGGGGCACTGGACATCGATGTGAGCAAAGTAAAAACTCCAGGTGGCCTTCCACAAACAGACAGCTTCGCAGTACTTCTGGTTCAGGGCTTGGAAAGCAACGATGCAGAAATCTTGAATGTAAGTGTTCCGAGATCATAGTGTGCTGTTTAATCCATTCTCTGAGACTCTCGGGGAGCCTCCCTGAAAGCCAGGGGGGCTTGAACATTCAAGAACCCGCTGTTTTCTCCCAGCTGGTCAAGGCAGTAGGATTACAAGTGATAGTAGCAGTGGTTTTTTTTTTTTTTTGTTATTTGCCTTGATTTCGGAGTCAGACCATGAACTTTGAGGCGCTTCTGTTTATGATAAATTTGTTGTGTCACAGTTCAGATGTTTTACAAGCAATGTTATAGCCATCTTCCCTTCTGCTTGAGCTGAAGCATAATCTGTGCTTAGTCTCCTGAGTGTATGGTTTCTAAGTAGATACTGTTTGAAAAATGCCTAGATGACAACAGTTTCACTTGAAAAGTTTACTGTTGCACTAGGAGGAAATAATAGTTCTGGGACAGGAAAACAAAATCTTCAGAATTTGGTGCTGAATAGAAATTACTTGTCACAGATATTGGTGAAAAGCATTTGTTTACTGAAGCAAGCACAGAAAATAGCAAGGGAAATTTTAATGTGCCTGTGATGCTTTGTTTCTAACACAAGGTGAGTGGGCTAGAGGCAACGCTAAATTGTTTTAGATTGGTTAACTAAGTGGCTTATTTTGTTAATTGTAGTTGACTAGAAAAGTGGCACTCCTTTTCATAGTAAATCTTCTTTTACTTGTTACTCTCATCTTAGCATACAAAGGTAGGGGAGTAGAAAAAGTGATTTAAAGACAGGAAATCTTGATTGTGCTCATGCACATGATAAAACTGAATGATTCTCCAAATCAAATTTTTTCCATTTTAACAGAGAGTGCTTAACACGAGAAAGGAACACGTAATAAAGAACACGGTAGCCAGAATGCCTATACATGCTGTCATTCCACTGCTGCACGAGGTAAGAGAGACTGCATTTCTTCTGTCATACAAGGCATGTTCAGTTTGTGTTTCAGCTGGGGAAAACCCTGGATGCGTCTCGTCTAATTTTTTACCAATGAAATTCACTTGCTAGTTTTACAGGACAGAAATTGTCCTTAATTTGTGCTCTTACTTTTCTGGCTGAAGCTTAACCAAAGGACAAACTGCTATTGTCAATGTTAGGAAGAAACCATTAGATCATGCAATATTATCTAAAATGACTAGATGGGGAAAAAGAGAAGGAAGAGTTTTAGTCCACGGCAAAGAATTTCACTACATCTTCTTTTAAACTATTAAAATGGATGATAATTTGAAAATGAAAATAGCAATGCTAGCCAGAGCAAGTTATATGAGCATTAAATATGCTAGATACTCCTGTGAAAGAAAGAAAAATAAAGTATGTACTTACAGTAGTGAGTTTAAATAGTCCTTGGGGAATTTCTTTCCTCTTCTAAAAATTAGCATTATGTAGACATTTTGTCGATACACCTGAGGGATGGGGTGTCATCCAGAGGGACCTGGACAGGCTGGAGAGGTGGGCTCAAGTAAACCTCATGAGGTTCAACAAGAGCAAGTGCAGGGTTATGCACCTGGTCTGGAACAATCCTCACCATCGGCACAGACTGAGGGATGAGGTCTTAGAGAGCAGCCCTGAGAAAAGGGACTTGGGGGTGCTGATGGATGAGAAGCTGGAC
>BJBW01008510.1:0-42560 GCA_004320125.1 Scolopax mira | reverse complement strand
GCTATCTTGGCAGGCTAATTTAGGTAACTTTGCAGGTATGCTTATTTAAACAAGAGATGCATGAGAAATGTGAAAAATGCTAACACTTATCGGAAATGCAAATGTGGCATTTGTTCAGCTTAATATGAATGCCTCTGCACCAGGCAACAACACCAGAAGTGCCAATTAGGATGCAGTCATGGTTCCAAAAATTCACCCTTTCTTTTCAGCTAATATGACATTTATGTGTCGGGTCTTTTTCTTGCAAAGAGTGGCTGTGCTTCAACCTACCTGCACAGAAATGCCAGTCTTGCTTGAATTTTATTTTAACTAAAAACCTGTTATTGTGCCAGGCATCAATACGGGACTGTTATGCCTGTAATGTTTTTATTATGGCTAGAATTTAAAGAGCTATGCCATATAGGTCAATCAGTGTTACGAATGACAGCAGTTGTTATCTGCTAGTGAGGACAGCAGTATAATAATAATGTTTATTGCACATCATTTTTCAATGATTTTATGCTATCATTTAGGAGATGAATGAAATGGCTCTCTAGCAGACATGAATGTAAATAAATTAAACATTAAGAACCAGTGAGTTCTAATCATCTTTCTTTAAGATTGCACTAAATGGTTGCAATCAGTGAAATAGATGAGAGATTGCATTAAATTGCTCTTCCAGATACTATATCATGCCAGCTCAAACAAGGTTCACATGCATTACAAAACAGCTCAGGTTGAAGGAGCAGCTGGAATGCCTCATAGGCATGCATTAGCTGAGAGTAATGCACTGGTTGTGTACCACTGCTTACAGTCTTTTATATTAACATACACAGAGTGACAAAGGGAAACCCAAACAAATAAACAAGGGAAAACCTGTACTGTTTTGTTCCAGGGCTTTACTCTTATTACGGATTTATATTAATATATGCCATGGTTTAGAGAATTATGCAGAAACATAGCATTGGTTGCACTATTTTCTCAGCTCTTTCATTCAGCCTCTTATGTTTTTTTAGGACATTATTGGAAATTCACAAAGCAAAAAGATGACAGGTTAGAAAATGAAGGGAGGTTTGTTACTGCTATGAGGAGAGAAGACAGGCACTGTGATATGGGTAGCAGATAGGCAATATCTGAGAAGCTGTCAACAGGACACATTAAGGCTTTCAGGAGCTGACCTCTTATTCTGCCAGCACAAATCCACAAATTAAATTGTGTGAGCAGTTAGGTCATGGAGAGGGAGAGACTTCTGTATCTCTCTGACCTAAGGTACACGCATGAAAGTGAACCTTAAATAGGGAGGGCCTTAGGGTCAGCAAAGACAGATTGGAAATCTGTCTCTTCGAGTCTTTAAATTGCAGACCGGTGAGCACAATTAAAATTATAATTGTTCAGGTCCTCTGCTGCCAACAGTAGGAGCAGTGTCCCTTTTCATTTAAAGGTAATACAGCCCCAAGTTATTTCGTTACTGATGGTGTACTAGTCCCTTGACTGTGTGGTGTTACCTTGATGGGATGTGCCAGCACCCCTCCAGCAGCTGCTCCACAGCACCAGCCCTTACTGAAGCATTGTGCTGGGAGGAAAGAGAGAATATGACATTCCCACATTCTAGGTTCAAGTTCTATTGGACAGTCATCCTATTAAGAATTTAAAAAATTCATATTTCTGGTTTTCCTTCCATCCATCCACAAGGAGCTGCTGATGACCAAATACTATTCACCTTTCTTCTTTTGGTGTAGGAATTTTCCCCAGCTCACTGCACATCCTGTGTTTCAAGAGGATTTTCCTGGACTGCAGAGAGGAGGGTAGGAGTTAGCAGCATACAAATCACCTGAGGTTTGGCATTCATCTCTTCCCTCCTCTGCCTTGAACTCACTCTCATGCTCTGCTGCTGCCTCTGAGGGATGTTGGCTGCACCGTGGACAGAAACATTCCTTTTGGGAAGGTTAAAACCTGGCATTTCAGTTTGTCTGGTTTTTGACATCTTCACCTTGATCCAATAGTTTTTGACCAAATTCTGATAGCAGTTGATCTGACACTTTGGTATCTGAAGATATGACTTGAGAATTCTTCAAGTTTAGAAAATTGTGTTAATATTCCTATATTGTTTGTCTTTCTGTTTATTCAGAGCATTGTGGGTTTATCCTTTAATAAGAAAGGAAAAGAAGTCTGGGAACAAAGGGAACATTTCTTGTTCCCTTTGTGTGAGAATGCTAGAGACCACCTAAAACCTGGCTGACACCCACCCTACCCCCACTTCCCCCCAAAAAATATTTTGCCTTTTTTCATCATTGTGGCCTTTGTTTTCAATGCTTTTACACTTTTCCCTGTTACCCATCTCACTAACATTCATTTTGGTCTAGCCCAATGAGTTTGTTTTGCTTTAAATCTGTATCAAATTTCAGTGCTGACTGGAGCACTGGGGGCTCTTGGGTAGCAAGATCTGTGGTGGGCTCCACATCTATTGCTGATATACAGCTACAGAAACCAGAGGCAGAAGAGAGATGTGCTCAGACCACTGTATGATACAGCCTGGATAATGATAATGAAACTGGACTTTGATTTTTAGTATTCGATATCTCTTCCAACAGAAAAACCAAAGATATTGCTGAAACATTCCTTGAACGTGCTAAGCTGATGTGTTATCTTTTACTTAACTGAAATAACGAGTTTATGTTGAATACTTAGATATAGTATCTCTTCACCCCAATAGCAGAAAACAGTGGATGAAAGAAAAAGCTCCATCCTTAGGTTTTATCCAGACTTTTCAGTGATTGCTTATATTGAAAAGCGTAATATTTTTTTTGTTGCTTTGGTTTGGTTGTTTCTGCTATTTTTGTTGTACTGCACATTCATTCAGTAGCTTTTATTCAGGAGTAGACAGAAACCAGCCAGGTCATATACTACAAAAACATCAGAAACAAATGCTTGAGTCAACATCTGGGTATGTGTCGCCTAATTGCACGATCTTCATGGTCCAATATCCTTTTCAAAGACTGACATCAAAATCTTTCTTTGAATGTCTTAAAATTCAATAAAAAAACCACCTGCAATATGATAGTTCTTTCAAGCCACAGTGGGAAACAGAAGGAATGATTCTGGATTATTTTGCAATATTACTTGTCCTTACGAGTAAGTGAGCCAAAGTTTATGGCAAGGAGCAGCAAGATTAACAGAGGACTTCACTAAGTGTTTCAGAACAAATACTGACTCACTCCACAAAGAGGAAGAACTTAATCCTTATCTCATAACTACGGAGAAAAAAAGACGGTAGCCCCTAAGTTCTCCCTACGGCTCCCAACTTTACTTGTGATGACCACAAATCTCCTTATCAGTGTTTGCAGTGTTGTGAAGTAGTCCCACTAAAAGTGCTTTTCTGAACCCAGAATTTTCTCACTAGATTCAGAAAGTCTTCAGGCTATAGAGAACTTCCTTTAATGAATGTTCTGGCACAGGTGATGTCTGAGGATTGGAAGAAGTTGGTGGACAATGTTGCAAGGAGACATCATCTGTATTTGGTAACACCTGAACCTGTCGCCTACTGAGCAAAACAACATTTTGCCTGTCACTTTCATATATGAGGTGACATTTTCAGTGCTGCAGAAAGCTTCTGACTCCAGTCTCTAAAATGGTAAGTTTTAAGACCCTGCAATTCTCACTGAGGTAAATGGAAGGTGTGAGAGACCTGTGCTTTAAACTATAAGAATTCTGGTACCCAGGGAGTACAGAGACTTCTGTTACCTTTCCACTAATGCTAGCCATTACATTTGGGTGAACTGCTGTCCTTTGGTTTATTTAATTATTTAGTCTTTTAACTTATGAACAAAAATATATGTTAGTTCTAAGCATGAGAGTTGGCAACAAAACCAGTACCACTTGACTTACATCGATGACTGCTATCTGCTGAAGGGAGACAGCACAAATAATCATAACACCTTTAACATGTTGTTTCGCCAGAATTTAGCTGCAGAAGATAGAGAATAAGTCCTAGCAGGTATAGCCATCACTGTTCAAGTGTGATTTTGTCCCTGTTTCTAAAGTATTTTCTCATATTCTAGAGTTTCAGAGGTTTATCACTTCAATCACTGATCAGATAAATGAGATCAAGATTATAACAATAGTGTGATGTGTATAGGAATTCCAAAATAATTCTGTTTGAACTGTTAGCAAATATTTGAGATAATGGATGTAGTCCAGAGCAGCAGGATGCAACACTAGCTTGATGGATGTGGCAACTGAGACTGAGATTCAAACTCCACAGTTGTTAAAGTTCTAAACAAAGCCTCTAAAAAAAGTAAGATTCACCCTTTCTCAATGAAGACAACAGTCCACCTTTCTGCATTTCCACATCACTTACTTTGGAAGTCTTATGTTTTTGTTATTACAGTTAGTCATTGTTGAGTGCTTGTTTATAATCCTATCTGGGTCAATTTTGATGCCAGATAGCCATGTTCCCATAGTTGGCAATTGTGATGAAGATGGTATCTGTGATCAGCTAAGGGAGTTTTTCAGCCAAACCTTGCTCAGATGGAGAAGTGCATTGAAAATTATGAAAAGCACCCCAGCAAGATAAGAGAGTCCATCTTTCATTTACCTATGTAACACAGAGGAAATGGGCAGAAGGAATCAAGGATATTGCCAGTGTCTTGTCTTCCTGTAGAAGTGATTTTGATAAGTGAAACTGTGGTTAGACTACAACAGGGGAGTAGATATTTCTTGAAACTATGTACAGGTTTTGTTGACTGATATTATAAGAGCTTTATGATACACATTCAGGTACTTGAAGCTGTACCTAGAGAGTGCAAAGGAAAGTGTGTAAATGGTGATACACAAGTCTGTCCCCTTTCCAAAACAGGTAGAAGGCAGTAAAATGGGATGTGGTGATGATAACTGGTTGCTAAAGAATTTGAAATAGGAGGGAGGCAGGAGGGAGGCACTTAGTGTGGAAATGGAAGTAGGTCTGCATCTGGCTAGAAAGAGAGACTAGCAATGCATCTATATAACGGATCAAAATGATGATCGGGACAAGGCAGCATCACAGCTTGTGACTTCACAGTGTAAAACCTTTGCTAACAAACCAGGATAATGCCCCCCAAAGGGAATGTCCTCCTCTCCAGCCGCGCCAGCTCAACTGCTTGCGTGTGACAGCCTTGTGATTTGAGGCAAAAGACCCCACAACTTTCTCTTCCTCTTCACTTTCTAGGTTAATTTTTCAACCAATTAACCCCCAGGCTGGTTTGCTGTGTGGCGCAGAAACAGCTGTGCTGATAATGCTGAAATGTGCATGTGTGATTAGATTGGGAGGTGGCCAGGAGAGCTGCGACTATTTCACAGTGTTGGCACCAGTCATCCTCCCTTGTGCACTCCCAGCTGGCCTGTGGTCCACAAAAGCAAAACGTCATCAGCTTTTGTGCATGTATGCTACTTACGTTGTTCTAGGCTTCCACTTAACTGCAGTTTTTTAATTGCTGTATCTCTGTCTGAAAGGGGTATGAGCTTTTTCCTCTCCCAAAGTTGTAACTCTGAGCACAAGTACAACTCGATCAGCACCACAGTACCTTCTGCCGCTATAGTTTACTTCTCTATAAGAACTAAAACCAAAATAATTGTGCTGATAAAAGCGTTTTCTGTGGGTGAATCTGTGTTCATACACAGTTTTGACTCTCAAGTATTAAGACCACACACCTGTCAGGGCTTTATCCTTTTATCCCCAAGTGACTGTAAGATTGCCTCACACTGTTGGAAAACGGCGTTAACAATTTATGGTGAAAAGACCAGTGACACAAGGGGTAGGTGATATCTGCTGAGGATGCTGTTTTCAAGGTTAACCTAGTGCTAAGGCTGAGACCCGGCTCAGCTATGATTGGTAGAAAAGATGTAACTGTAATATTGATGCCATGCTCTGGCCATGACCAGTCCAAGCATGTTAGAAGTGCAACAGTTGTAAATACAACTGAGATAGGTGCCCTGGGGGATGGTACTAGCTCAAGGACCATTGCCATTTTTCACAAATAATCACAATACCCCAGGAACCCTTATTTTCCAAAGTTTCTATCAACTGTCCTACAAATGGTGTCTGCACCACCATTGGTTTGCAGTCCACACCCTGGAGATGGCTTGGTACTGTGCTTGCAGATTTGAGTCATTATGCTTATGACTGTCCTGAAATTTCTTTAAGATCCAGAGACCTTCAGTTTTCATCTCATCAAAATAAAATGAGAGACCTTAGAGGCGGCATGATTAACCTGGAAAAGATTAATATCTCACACTGTTTTCAGAGTAGCAAAAATCAAAGCTAAAATCAGTGCAGAATATTCAGGGTGGAAAAAATAGCAGACTGGGTTATATGAGGGTACCAAAGCAATGTCTTTGGCAAGTTACTACTGTAAGTACCCCAAAACCATCATCATGATATCATCAAAAGCCACTAAATCCCTATCATCTTTTAAAAGAAAAATATTTGAATCTGTCACATTAAATTCAGTGACTTCAGGAGAATTACTGATTGAAATTAACTAAAATACAGAGTTCTGTTTCAGGTATCTCTTGCTTCTGAAATTTATTTGTCTTAAAAACAGATGGAGAGAGAAAAAGAAAGATACACTTTCCAGTGTTTATGAAATGAAGGTCCTTGCAAATAATTACTTTGTTGACTAATTGCTCATTTTCCATGGGGTTATTGTTGAAAGACAGTAGGTTTTGGTACCAAATATTTTAAATGCAAGGAATGTGAAATGTACTACTAACCCTCAGGCTTTGCTATTGTATTGCATCAAAACTGGGAAATGATGTTGGATGGGTGATGGAAAATCCATTTTGAAGACAAGTCATAGTGCTAGTAAAAGAACTGAAGCTCTAAGCTGTTAAAGATGTTTCTTTCTACTGCTTGCTAAAGAATAAAAGGTGGGAATTGGAAGCTCCACAAGTCATCAGCTGGAATTATCCTCCTGCAGTTCCAGGAGAAAATAGAATTCTGTGGGCAAGGCCACTTCTAGCAGGACTGAACAGTGAAAGCTAACTGAAAGGCTATTTTCCTTGCTGCTAAAAATCTTTTCTTCTAAAAGAGTTTTATTTCATTATCTCTTGTTCCTGATTTTTCTCTTGATTGAGCAGGTAGTGTTCAGGGGGCAAATGATAATAAACTGGACTTTTATTTTGCTTTGATGGTCGTTATCTGTCCTCAAAAATAATCTGCGTGTAGCAGCAATATAGACATTCACAAACATTTTACTCTTCAATCAATAAAATGAATAAGGAAAAGTCTTAGACCAGACAATCAAAATGGCCAGAGGACTGCTAGCAGGTATACCCTCTCCCTCACTGTTGTCATTATGATTTTTTTGATAATATGTTGCTAAATCTCCATTTTTCTTCACTCGTCACAGTAGGCAAGGATTCCAAGGATGCGATGTTTTAAAGAGGTTATTAAGGGTTTCTAATATTTTGAATTGTGTACTCAGAGCGGAAGCACTGTGATGGTAAATGCTGGAGGTAATTTCTGTGAGAACCTTGAGTGGAGCCAAGTTACACAGAGCAGAAGAATGGAGGTTGATGCAGCATCCACTGGGACCAGGACAGTTGACTCTCTTGCTTAGTTTTGGGATTCAGCTTTTGGATATCAGTATTAAAAGTGCAGACACAATGGAGGTTATAAGGAAATTCTTAATGGCTTGGCCTTTCAGAAGACTTTATCTTTGTGATTTTTGCCCTTGTCATTCTGACCATCCAGTAGCCTTTCCTTAAAAAAACCAAACCAAACCAAAACGAAAATAAAACCAACCAACCAACCAAAAAAAATAGAAAAAAAACCTGCGACAAAATAAACAAGCCCTGAATTAATTAATATGAACATGACAAGTTATAGGGTGATCTCCTGGGAGCCAGGCAGAGATATGGTTGGGATTTTGAAGCATCTTGCTTTCATGTAAAGAATGACATTTCTGCAGAGTCCTTACATATGATGAACTTTGTATTCAGGCTTAGTGAGACTGTGTATGGCTTTTGTGTTTGTTATTTGGTTTCTTTAATAGAAAAAGTTAATGGAAATAATAGAGGAAAGAAATGAGCAATAAGAAAAGGACAGTCAGAACCCAACTGTGCTAGAGAGAGAACTTGAGCAGAGCCCTTATGGACTTTAGCAGGAGGTTTTTACATAACCAAAGGCAGAGTCTCAGAGGTTTCTTCTGACACAGATCCATAGCTGATTTCTCTACACACATCAATCCTCTCTGAACATTTGAAGTGAGAACAGGCAAGCAGGACACACTTTCAAGCCTAACGCTTTTGCTAGCATAGTAGGATATGCCAGCCAAAACCCAACTAAATTCCTGTAAATTTTTTTCAATGTTTAACATTATTCATGTGTTTATAAAAACGGAACCCTAGTGGATCATCTGCAGAGTTCTCTTAGTAAAAGCAGCCAACAGTAAAAACATTTATCCTATAATTATATACCCTACAAAACGTAGCATGGGACACTGAAAGGTGATGTATCTAAACTCCTGGGAAGTGGTTTGCATGCTGGCAGCAGCATGGTAAGGAGCAAATCGGTTGTGATATGCAGCAGGAAGTGGAACAAGAGAGATGTACTATGAGAGGTATCAATGAGGTTTGATGATGGTATTTTCTGCATTGTACTTGGTATATCTGAGCATCAAGGGAACAATTGCTTATGGCACTAAAAAAAAGGGCGATAATGCTATGGAGTAGGGGGCTGGAAAATTTTGGCTGACATCTTGTAAATGTGGATTCTAGCAGCAATACCAGATGAGGGAATGACCTTTTGAGAAGAAGCATAGGATTGCTGTTTACAGTTACAGACCATGTACAGTTACAGACAGACGCTTGGCACTATAGAATCAAATACAGAAACCTGAACAGTATTTCACTTTATTTTTCAGTGATTAAATCTGAGAACTGGGATGATGTACCACCTGAGGTTTTCTCTGATGCTAAATACATTTTCTTTTGCTCATATTTTATTCTTATACTTACTGGTTTGGAAAAACCTCTGAAAACTTACTGCCATACATGAGCCTATTCCTTCACTAGTGTCTGACGATCCACAGGGACATTTTCACAGAAACTTCTACCTCTTGACCTGTAATTTTTTTAGGATTTGAACAGCCTTAATGTGAGAAAAACTCTGGTACTACAGAGAAGGAAAATTATTTATTTGTAGAGTCAGCAGTGACTTTACCCCTAAGCTATAATAAAACTGACTAAACCAAGTGTTCGGTAACTTCCTAGACAGGAAACATTTTCTGAACCTTTCCCTGTATAGTTTTCTCTGGTTTGAATTATCATTTGTTAAATATATTATGACATACTATTTACCACAGACCACAGCTTTGAGACCTTTCTGTGGCTATATCCCCTAGGAATTTCATAAATAAATCTCTGAAAACTAGACATATACTTCAATCCTTTTTGCTGTATTTTACCTCTTCTGAATATCTGCTTTGACTTGGATGAGACCAGGTTTATTAATGTTGCTTTATCAGTTGCTAAGGGCTGTGATGTGCTGAAGTGGAACTTGGACATTGCTGCTTCTTAGCATGTGTGACTTGTAGACCATAAAGCTATTATCCCAGCTGGAGGGGGGGGGGGGGGGGGGGGGGGGGGGGGGGAAAGGTGAAAAAAAGGAAGAAAGGGAAAAAGGAAGAAAGGAAGAAAGGGAAAGCTGTCTTCTTATTATTGAAGACAGCTGAGAAAATTGAAAACTCTCGGTTCATCTGAAAACCTCTACTGAACTTTCCCCGAACAGGAAAATTAATGAAATGCTGCTTGACTATTTGGCTTTTTCTGCATTATATTTTGACATTAATTTGACCTGAAATTTCATCTTAAATAATAGTCAGCATCTTTAATATTCTTATTGCTTTGGTGTCCCAGGTCTGTGCACTCAAGTATTTGCTGGTGAAATAGCACTGTTTTGTAAAGTCAGTATCTTTCCTTGGTTGCTTACACAAAGTAAATCTAAAAGAATTGGTCTGTTACTGTATGTGAATCTGATTCTGAGTCAGTTAGAGCTGTAGATGTTCAGCATTTCTCATTGTTGAAACATACAAATAAGGAGAGGCCTCAGACTGGCTCATGCAGGCTTTTGTACACGAGAATCCCTCATTCTGAGCAATTCTGCTCAAATCTTACTGCTTATCCTTTAGGCATTGTCCATTCAGTAATGGAGCCTTATCATACAATACATTTAAACACATATCTAATGGAACATTAATTCTTACTTCAGTGAAATACTGCATATGGACAGGCCTAAAGGATGTGGTTTTAGATCTTGTTACTAGAGCATATGTGACCTCTATGCAAGGAAGGCTCAGAACAGTGCTAAAAAATGCCTGTGCTTACTGCCTTGCCACATTGGGACCAATTGCTGTCACCCTGTCCTGTAAAATGCATTCCCTGCCCTGATTTTTTTTGAATTCAAATAACTAACTGAAAATAAATCTGTTTAGAAGTCATATTTACTTTTGTAATAAAAATTAGATATGATCCTTAACTACCATAAATATTTTTCAATCATGCATCATGCTATGGGCCTCTTGGCCATATATAGACTTTCTGGGTATATTTATATATGCACATATATATGTGTATTTCAGCTATACTGAAATAGAAATGTTTAAGTTGTTCTAATTCTTGTTACATAAAAATACTTCATTATTTTTCATCTGTATATTTGGGGAGTTCTTTTTGTAAATTAACTTACTGTATTTTTACTTCATATATTTTAGCAGAAGGCATACCATATTACTTTGGGATCAGCCATCCATCTATGAAATGCCCTCCTGGCATTTAGAAGCAGTATCCATTCTGCAAGAGCAACAATGTGTGAAAACCTGTAGGAAGGAATATAAATAATGGTTTATCCAGTTGAAACGCAGAGCCACTGGTTTGTAAATTGAACAGGTGTAACTAATGTGCTACAATTTGGATGCTACTCTGTCATAAAACCAACTTTTGCTATGTCTGAGACATATATGTCATATAGGGTGTCACCTGCTTCGTAATCTGTAGATGGTGGATTATCTTTGCTGGTCTCTGAAACATTAATTATTAGATCTAAAGACTTTATGAGATTACATAAATTCTCAATCTGAAGTACATCTCTAGTGTATCTCCTGTCTAGGGTCCTCTGGGTTGCCTCTCAAATAATAAATATCCTATTTATTCATAGTTACAAATAGGTGATGTGTATCTGCATTAACCTTTGTTTATTGTGCCACTGGAGGAAGTAAATTAGAGGCACTGTAACTGTAACCTTTATTAAACAGTGTATCCAAATGATCTGCTATAATCTCACAGTGCAAAGCTGACAAAGGTGTTCATGGAAACTTGCCGAGATTTTGAAACTTAACTATAGAGAATTAAGCTTTTTATGTGCCGTGGAATAATTTGTCTTGTAATTTAGCTTTAATTCACATTTTCACAATTAATTAAACATCAACCTAATCATTATACACATAAAGCATTTAAATTGATGTATGAAGAATGATGGGGAATGAATAATGCTTTGAAGATCCATTTCAAATTAGTTGTTTGATTAATGAATATTCCACAAGGGCATTTGTGTGATGACCTCTGTTGATGACTTAAGGAAAGGCATGTCTGTTTAGATAATGAGAAGACAAAGTGAGTGAGAGTTATCTCTGCAAGTAAGCAGTGTAGAATTACACGGATTAATCTATATGAAGCATATTACTTATTTGCATTGCTTGTAAGAGATAAAATAGAACTGTAAGTTCAAGTAAATAAGTCTGGCATTTGCAAGATGCTGCTTAATGATAAAATGTATATGCCAGTATATGCTGTATATGCCAGTCGTCTTTCCCTGGTTATGGAGGACAATAATGGAGGGTTCTTCTCTCTTCCTAAGCGCGTTACAATCCTTCACTGTGTATCTGTGTGGTGGGTTGACCCTGGCTGAATGCCAGGTGCCCACCAAATCAGCTCTATCACTCCCCTTCCTCAACTGAGCAGGGGAGAAAAAATACAATAAAAGGGTTGTGTGTTGAGATAAGGAGGGATCATTCAGCAATTACTGGCACGAACAAACCAGACTCAACTTGGGGAAAATTAATTTAATTTGTTACCAATGAAACCAGCGTAGGATAATGAGGAGTAAATCCAAATCTTAAAACACCTTTCCCCACTCCTCTCTTCTTCCTAGGTTCAACTTCAATCGTGATTTCTCTACCTCCTCTACCTCCTCCTTCTGTGGCAGCACAGGGGGACAGAGAATGGGGTTTGCAGTCAGTTCACCACACATTGTCTCTGTTTCTTCCTCCTCAGGGGGTAGGACTCCTCACACTCCTTCCCTGCTCCAGCATGGGTTCCCTCCCAGCTCCAGTTCCCTCCCCCTCCCAGCATGGAGACAGTCCTCCATGAACTTTTCCAATGTGAGTCCTTCCCACAGGCTGCACTTCTTCATGAACTGCTCTAACATGAATCCCTTCCACAGGGTGCAGTCCATCAGGAACAGGCTGCTCCAGTTTGGCATCCCCACTGGGTCACAAGTTCTGACAGCAAACCTGCTCTAGCATGGGCTTCTCTCTCTCCATGGGACTACAGGTCCTGCTAGGATCCTGTCAGGGTCACACACAGGGTCTCAGCCTCCTTTGGGCATACCCCTGTTTGGTGTGGGGTCCTTCATGGGCTGCAGGTGGATGTCTGCTCCACTGTGAATCTCATGGGCTGCAAGGGGACAGCCTGCCTCACCTGCCTCACCTTCACCACAGGCTGCAAGGGAATCTCTGCTCCAGTGCCTGGAGTACCTCCTCCCCATCCTTCTTCAATGACCTTGGTGTCTACGGCGTTTTTTCCCCTCACATATTCTCCTATCTCCCTCAGGCTGCAATTTCACAGTTGGGTTTTTTTCCCCCTTATTGAATATGTTATCCCAGAGGCACTACCATTGTCACTGATGGGATTGGCCTTGGCCATTGGTGGGTCCAACTTGGACCAGTTGGCGGGTCCAACTTGGACCAGTTGGCATTGGCTCTATCAGACATAGGGGAAGCTTGTAGTAGCTTATCCATAGTTCCCCCACTACCAAAACCTTGCTTCCAAAACCACTACGCAAACCCAATGCAACCTCACTTTCCAATTTCTTGCATGCAACTGAAGTAAAATGTTCCACACTGTATCTCATTCACTTCCCTTTTCTTGTGTAGTTATAAAAATTAAATAAAAATGTTTTACCGGCTAAAATAGATTTGGGTTCACTTCAGCAGTGTACAAACTGTACGTATAAAAGTAGTGGCAATCTTATATATCAGAAATGCAGTGTGCATGCAGCAGAGTTTCTGTGGCACAGTGTTGCTGCCCCTGGCCCAGCACCTTCTGAGCTGCAGGCGCCAAGCAGATGTTCAATCTCGTCATCTGGTCATGCCTACCTTCCACAACAATGAAAATGTTGGGAAGAAAATGTTGCTGAACAGCAGTTTGACCATTTTTTATGTTCATCACAAGATCCCAATTATGTATGTTGTAAATATCTTAGGCAACACTTAGCTCTGTCTCTGTTCTCTGCCTTCAGGTTGCAGCACTGGGGCACTGGGGAGTGTCCTCCAAAGTCCTTTGGAGACCAATCCTCAAAGCACTGGAGCTTGAGGAATTCAAGGTGAGACTTACATGGCGGACACCCTGGCATGGTCACCACTTGCCAGGTGCCATTTCCAGTGCTGCTGGTGTTGCTCACTGGTGGTGGCTGCCTTCAGTAATCTTATTGAAGGTGTAATCCAGACAGAAAACTTAGTGATATCAGCTTTTCTTTTACTTTCCCTTCTCTTAGGCCACCCTGACTGTGAAAAGAGGATGTTGTTTCTACATAAGAGTTCAGTGGAGTCAAGAAAAATCCGGTCTAGCCTCTCCTGAGGATATCTGAGTGCCCCATCTGTCAACATTGTGAGCATTAGATCTGGTCATGCATCTTTTCATAAAGTGCTTTTTTTTTTTTATTGTAAAATGTAGATTTGAAGAAACAGGATTTTTTCTTCATGCCTAGGCAAGATTTACCAATTAATCATTAATTTTTTTAAGAGATGTTTTCTCAGGTCCAGGATGGAGCTTGCAGATCAATCCTGACCCTCTAGAAACACAGAAAATGGCTGAGACCAAACTGACCCAAATCCAATATTCTATTTCCATCAGTGGTTATTAGAGGACCAAGGGAATGCTAAACAGAGACCTTCGAGTCCCTATACTTCCAGGAGGCTCAGGGTTTCCTTCAGCAAAGGTGATATCCTTATGTTTAAAAAGATACATATTCTGCTTGGTTCAGTCAGATATTAAGATGGGATCTCTCACATTCTAGTCAATAATATTTGTATTCAGTCTTTTGTTTTGGTTTGAGAAATACTGGGTAATGAAAAGAAAGCCAGAATGCTTCTCATGCACAGTTTGATCAGGAACAGAGACGTGAATGCCAGTTTCAGGCACCTTCTCTTTCTTCTTTTCCCTATTCCCCTTAGCCCCTTTTTTCACAGTATTTTTTGTTCTCTGACTTGTAATCTCTGCAAAAACTGAAACAAAATTCTAGTATTTCATCTTAACCCAGGCAGCCACGGGGCAGCCAGGTGTATCCTCTTGTCCCTGTCCCCTGAAGTAGAGAGGGCAGCTAGCACAAGCTCAGCACTCTATATTCTCTCTAGCTCATTCAAGCTTAAGTTGACAGCTTGGGGAAGATGTTTCAAATTTGCTGTCAAATATAACTTTTTTTTTCCTTGACCTATGTGATTTCAAGGGTCACATCTGAGAATCTGAGGACTGGGATGGGATGCTCACAGCTTTTAAACCATCCAGTCAGAGAAAAATCCCATCTTTCTCGAGTGCTTACATTCTCTACTTAGCACAAGTGTAAAACTTTGTCTGGACCCGCACATGCACGGGTCTCTTGATTGGGAGGTAGTATTTCAACAACAGCTAATCCTGTTAGGATGACTCCTTGCATATTGGATGGAATGTGAGGTGATACATCAAAACAAGACAGATTCTGTCCTCTTCCCTTGATATAATGTCTCCCACCTGCTGACATCCCTGCTTTCTCAGGCCTGGGAAGGAGGGATTTCTTCAAACTCCAGGTACAGGGAGAGCAAAAGCTCCAATTTCCCCAGTTTACATATTATTAAAAATTATTATAAGGCAAATTAAAGCAGGCTTGAAGTAAGACAGTGAAAGTGGTGAAATAAATTTAGAAGTAGAGAATATCAGCACACAAATGTCAATCACAGCAGGATAAACCACAATATTTACACAAGATAAAACAGAATCATACACACTGTGCTGTCTGCCAATATGGTCCTTTGGAAACTCACTATTTGTAACACGGTACTTTTATCACCCATAGAAACCCATAAATATTAGTTACTTAAAATATAGAATACCTTTGTAGTTATCAATGGATAATCGTATGTTCAAGTTTATACCCCTAAAAGTAATCTCTTTGAGTTTTGTCATTAGTCTTTGCTATATTTTTAAATTTAGTTGTTGTTAAAATTGATTATTGTCTTGTGATTACAGTGAGAATGACAGGAAAATTTAGTTATTAATGAGTTATTTTTAAGTAATAGTTTGAATCAATAAGTGCAGATGAAGATGAACTTAAACAGAACATTAGGCTGTGACCAAATAAAGCTTTAAAAATAATACAGCAATTATAACATAATAATTATAATATAATTATATATATAATATAATTATAACATAATAATTTATTCCCTGCTACCATTCATTATAGATTGGGCAGATGATGAGGTACTCAGAATCATCTAAATCTACTTTTCAATACAATGAGCACTTAAAAGCTTACAACAGAATTTTGGTAAGACTTAAGGGCAATAGGATAAATTTATTTTGAAACTGGGACACAAACTTGTAAGATTTTAACTTTAATCTTTACCTGGATTCTGATATAGAGTCCCCCAACAAAAATTAGGAAGTTCCTACATTGTGGAAGTTAGAAAAGACACCTGCAGTGAGATGCTAGGAAGTAGACATGTTAGGCAAAGGAAATGCCCTTTCTTGATTCATGACAAACACCTAATTCTGTGTAGTTTAATATATGGCCTGTCATGTAGTATTGATTAAGTTAGAAGTGCGTCACTAGTTAAATAAAATATCTTTAAAACATTCTGTATAATTAGTTCATTTCTAATGATCCACATAGCCTACAGGAAAAATCCTAGAAAAGAAATAACGAATCTGCTCCCTCAAGAAAAGAGAAATTGAGTGCTCCACTCTCAATCTTTAGCTGGTGTAAATCAGTGCCTTCCACTGACTTGACTGTTTGGGGATTTTTTGCACTATGCATTTGTCTTTCCTTGTGGTATAGTTGAAGTGAAAAGAAGGTAATTGTTTATCATCTCTAAGCTTCTTATCTTGTGAACAATATGCTGGGGAGGAGTTGCATGTGTGTGTAGGTTCAAAGTCACCACTGAAATAAAGAAACTATCCTAAAGATGGTTTGTTTAAAATTTTAATTCCCTCCCTTCTCATCCCCTGCAAAAAAACCCCACCCACTAAATGTTTCTAAAGCCCCATGATAGAAGATCAATTAAAAGATCAATTGGAAATTTTCAGCTCCCAGTGCCCAGTGGCAGCTGACTCCCCCATGTGATTTGTTCTCCCAGTCTCCCCATGAGAGAGAGTTCCAGCAGGAGCAATTGGAGTGACCTGGCTCAGCTCAACCAGCAGCCTGGAGTAACAACAAGCTGACATGAATATGCTGTACACTAAAGGGTGAAACTCTTATGCAGTTTCTTTGCCAACTGTGTGTGTCGATTTTTTTTTTTTTTTCCTATACAGGCTTCTCCTCATTAGTGTCCTAGAAAGAAATAGCCTTTCTGTGAAAATAAAATGTTGAAACTCTGCTTCTAAGTGTGTACTGTTCCACCCTTGCATTTTCAGTGGTGAAAACTGGTTGTTACATCTACAGATGAACCCTTCAAAATCCTGAGCTTATTGAAAGAAAAGGGATCAATTCTGAAACTGTGCTGGAAAGAAGAAAAAAAAAAAAAACCCTGAGAGAAAGTATTCAATGACAAGGTATCCAGCTGTGCAATTATGTTTGGAGGGGAGAGCTGCTGCCTTTATTCTTGAATGCCACAATTCAGACAGCTTTTAGAGCAATAAAATCACACCTTTGCAATCACAGGAGATGATGTCTGCAGAGAAGTGTTGCAATGTAAAAGTCTAGGTGATGGACCTTGAGGTTGTTTTCCCTTGTCCACATTCAGGTATCTGAGACGCTGTTTATGCACCACTGACCTTGTTCTACGAAGTTACCTGCAGAAGCCATTCATTTCAAAATCCAAGTGGTTCTCCCTCTACCAGAAGGGCCAGGTATGATCTACTTCTGTGCTTTGCAGACCCTTTTTGTACAAACAAAATTTTAGCTTTCTAGGCACATGGATTGCTAAATTCTCATCCAAATTTTCACTGCATTTTTGGGTTTAACGAATGGTAAAATATCACAAAGCAATGGCTTTATTTTGCCCAGTCTCATTTAAAAACTGTGTGGACCATGAGGCATGTGGTCTGTCATGTACCTGTCTCAGAAGAGAATAAACTGTAGATCCTGTGGCAGCTCAAGGAAAGATTAATGTTGAACTGTCCTGAGACAAGATATTTTAATTGTATTTAGAAAACTAAATTGGTTCTGCATGGATCAATCTAACCTAAGCCAATCTGCTTCATTTTCATTTTGTGCATTGGAAATTGAAACACGACAGAAAAATCTCAGTTCTCCCAAATTTGCTTTCTATTAAAACAAAGTCTTACCCCAAAATTCTCCACAAAATTCTAAACTGTTGTGTAATATTTACTTTATCCTGCTCATGGCTGAAAGCCAACTTCCTTCAATGTTACTGAGCAAAATCCTTTTGCTGTATAGAAGACATGCAAGATCAAAGCTGTCCCTGAACTGACTGGTTTCATCAGAGAAAGGTGCCTCTCCAGCTCATCAAAATATCACTGTAAAACTGGGCAAACAGCTCAGAATAAATATTGTATAATGATTTCACTCAAAGGGGCAGGTTTGGGGTTGTAGCCATGCTGCCAAGAACACGGATAGCTTTTGGTCATCTTGGACAGCAGGTTAATCGTGCTTGCTTCTGTCGGTAGTGAAATTAGCTACTTTGAAGAATCACAAGCCAGCAAATTCAACAGCGGGAAGGAGAGACAGAGAGGTCATTGCGGAGTCGTTGCAGAAGGACTGGTATCTGCTGCTTGCTGGTGAGAGTCGTTCCAGACCTTATGCTTGTAATTGGCAATCTAAGATGCTTTTGCTTTTTATGTTTCCAAGTGAGCCATTCAGCTAACGCTAATTTCATTCAATGGCAATAAAGGTGAAATCTCTGTAAAAATAATTCTCTTCCTCTGCATCAAGATATGATCCCAAAGTAAACAGGCTTTAATTAATGGCAGAGAGTATCCTGTCAGCTAACAACACTCCTCTGTGGAGCTACACTGAATTCATGGAGCTTTTAAAATGTCTCCTTAGACACAGCATCACTGTTTCTCTTTCATCCTACTGCCGAACACCCCTCTCTGCAGTGAGATGCAATGGTTTTGAGCAATACGATGCAAAAATAGCACCTAAGCGGCTGCACTATGTAAGTCTGCTGTGCCATTAGAAAGGAGAAAATCTTTTAGTTTGCTTTGTGGGGGTTCATACAGTGGTGGCATTTCAATATGTTTTAAAAACCTCTCATCCTTTAGCATGCCTGTAATGAGAGGTGATAGTCTCCAGTGAACACAGTGTGCATACCATCAGGGGCTTTGTCTAGGAGTTTTCCTCACCAGAAATCAGTGAATAAGGTTGTTTTGATGAGTCACACATCAGGTAAAATAGTGTTATGCTTTTCATCATCTGTGGGTTGTCTCTGTCTTGCCATAGTGCTGCAGGCACCAGAGAGAGGAAGGGTCATCTTAACCCTCAAAAGTGTTTGGAAGCAACATGCTCCACTTCCAGCCCCTTTTCCTTCCCCCGTGTGCCTTCGAGTTAGGTAGTGCAGACACTGGTGTTTCCAAGCATTTTCTCATGGCTTACGGCCATGTCAAATTAGCAATCTGTAATATTACTGTTAATATTTCTAAATTGATAGTTGCTGCCTTCTAGAGCACTGTTTAGTGCATGTAACTCGCCTTGCAAAATGTTGTTGGAAGGGTCCTATATGTCAACACTGAAGGAACCAAGCCAGGCCATGTGCCCTCTGCTGCATGCCCCTCTGCCTGATGTAACACAAGGGAAAGGGCTTTTAGGAAGCACTGCATCTCCAAAGACTTCAATACCTCCCCTCTGTTACCTCTGTAAGGGCACCTCATTGACAACCGGTGTGTGTTACCTGCTGGCAAGATTGATCTTTACCCTGTGTCAGAAAGGCGCTTAATGATCATCCAGATTAATTTCCAAATGTCCTTGTGATATCTCAGGGCGGAAGACAAACAGTGGGCTTGCTATATTTAACTGGGTTTCGTGAGAGAGAGGTTTGTTTTGCTGGTAGATTGAGTCAGTGAAGAAATATTTGCTGGCAGTTATGACCTCATTGGTGCCGTTGACCAAACGAAAGGACAGCTATTTCTGCTGACCTGCCTGAGCGGGTGCTGGCACTTCTCCTTCTGCACAGAGTAGAGGCATTAATGGTAGTGGAGCTTAAGCCTTTACACACTGAGGAATTGCTTGCTGAGAAATACGAGGAAGGAGATAGAACTTAAATTAGAGAGAGGATGATGACAATCAAATAGGTGGTAGGCAGGGTGCTGTGGGCACTGCATGCTGAACAGCTTTTCAGTGGCCACAGCAGCTCAGGCAGTAAGTGCCCCTGCTGTTGGCTCTTGCCCCGTGTTTCATGTCTCTCTCCTCATCCCACAGTCCTGTGCTGGCACAGCTTTCTTTTCTAGGCAGGCAGTGAAGCAAACTGGAAAGTAAGCGCTCTTGTTTATTTTCTTCCAGAGGTTATTTTTCAGATGGGCCTAGCTAACCACATGGACACATGTGCAGCAGCACATGATTCACAGCCCAGGACCAAGGCATTGGAAAGGATGACTGGATGGGGAAGAGAATGGTCGGAGAAGATCTGCCACCAAATGCCAGACCACAGCTTTGGACCAGGCAGTATTATGTAAATATTCTGTCTTTTGATTGAACTTGCAAAAACCTGCAAGGCAGAAATTATGCCAGTTTGCACACTGGATTTCTGGAAAGAAGCCCCTCTTGTATTTTAAAGGGCTTTGATCGCACAGTTGAAAAACATATACATATAGCTTTGGCTCTCCAGTACTTTTTTCCAGTAAAGAATCAATATGGTTGCTGTGGATTTTCAAAGAAAAATTATAACCCCATGGCAACTGGTTGCTTGCAAAAATGTTTTATGGTAGTTCTTGCCTTGCTTGACTATGATGAATAAGAAAGAGTTGGTTCTTGTCTTGCTTGGCTATTATGAATAAGGGAGAGATCTATTCACCACACTCTGTTAATTGGGAAATTATCCAGAATCGCTGGCAGGGTCCTGGTTTGGTCGCCCCAGTGCCACAGGGAGTATCCCCTCATCCCAGAGCTGCATTATGGCCAGAGAGCTGTGAGGGAAACCTGAGATCCCCTTATTCCTGGGCAAGAAATCACAAACTGGGATTGTTTAAAACAAAACCTAAATATTAAATTAAAACAAGCCATAAAAAAGGCTCTTTCCCACTTTGTACAGAAAACTGCAGAGGGCTTTAAAGGGGTCATTCACAGATGGCATAATCACTATGTGGCAAAATAAACCAAAATTGCGGCTTTAATATCAGAGGTATAATCAAGATTTGGCCTACTTGTTGCACATTTCGTTTTATAGGCAGAAGTTATGGGTTTATGTACTGGAACTCTCTTTATAACAGCTTATCAAAAGTGCTTCACATGAACATATGTTTTCCCATGGCTGTGTTTTCTGAGCATGCTGAACGATTTAGTAATACCAGCTAATGATGCAAAATGGGTTTCAATAGCAATTTTAGTGGGTAAATGAATCATACTTAGATAAGGAAAATCTGAAACATTCCAATTTATGCAAAATTGCTAAATGACCT
Source organism: Scolopax mira (assembly GCA_004320125.1). Taxonomy (NCBI): domain Eukaryota; kingdom Metazoa; phylum Chordata; class Aves; order Charadriiformes; family Scolopacidae; genus Scolopax; species Scolopax mira. Next base: position 21,500 of record BJBW01008510.1, on the reverse strand, counting down.
ATCCAACATATCTCTGAGGAGACGTTAACACAGGGTGGTACATGGAACTGGAAAAATACAGCAATGTTTTCTCCTTTACGAATGAATGGGATTTTAAAGAGAACTTTAACATGCAATGCCAACTATTTTTCTTATGCTTGTTATTTTAAAAAAGATTCATGTAAGTCTTTGGTGATGAATTCTTTTCTTTCTTTTTGCATGTGATCTGTTGAAATACCACTTTATTGCCATTTGTTTTCCTTTTCCTGTGATTTCCATGTCTTTTTCTCTTTCTTCTTTCTCATTAGATATTAATAAACAGAGGAAAACAGAAAAATCCAAGTGATGTGACTAGACAAACAAATACTGCAGTGCATATTTTACCATACTTTATTTTACACACCTATCCAGAGAGGTGAATTCCTCCAAAAAGAGTTTTTCAAATCTGCTTAGAAGATATAAGAACATTTCTTACACAGTTTTGGACATGCCAGTGTTGATTAACAAATGCATTCATATTTGTGCAACTAAAATCAAATGACCATAAAAACTACAGAAAAGAGAAATGGAATTAACTGAGTTCCATGCCACAACCTGTATCAGAAAATTATTTGGACTATCCATCTGCTTTGTGTTTTTCTTAGGTTCCTATCCCTATCTTATTTGGGAAAACAAGAAAAAAGCAAGGGACAGTAAACCCATGGAAAATCTTGTTGACGTAATACAAGGCAAGCAGTCCAGAAAAGTAAGTGGTACTCCTGAGACACTAATCACTAAATACGTTCATGGTGTGTGAATTTCATTCAGTATTACAGTATTGGTAGATTGTATTTCTAAAAGTGGTGCCTGAAAAAGTGCTTTATTAAGGAAGCATATACTATTTACTGCAGCACTGGATAGCATTTTATATTGCAAAACACTTCTTAACTTTTAAATAAATTTTATCCCTGGTGACAAGTTAATAGATATCACACTAGGCTATTTGCTATGAATTGATTTATGTTGATAGTAGACAGAAACGGTAGCCTTCCTATTCTGAGAGAAAATTGGGAGTGGGATGTGGAGGAGGAAGTAGAGGAAAAATGAATTTTATAGTGATCTTAATTAGAAAAATATTACAGCACCAGGGTCACACAAAGGGAGTGAAACGTTGTTTTGCTTTATGGCAGAAAGATTGATAGATTCTGCCTAGGATTTGTGGCAAAAGCCCATTGTAAATTGCCATAAACAGCAAATAAAAATTACAGCCAGAAACAATTTTTTTGTGTGTGCAAATGGTCTGCAAATCAGGATTTGTGCTGTGGGTTTGGGGTTTTTTTTTAGGATATTTCATGTATCTCTATCTAAGGAAGCTCTATATTTCTGAAACAATTTCTGAAACAACTATCAATAGAATATAGAACTTAAAACAAGTTTGTGATGGTAAGTTATCCTCATTGTACATGATGAGAAAAATAGAATATTTAGAGTTGACATTGACCTATTTTAATTATTTCTGTTCTTCTCAGACACTGAAATGTGAAGTTTGAGACCAGCAGCACCTAGAATATGTCCCCTCAAAAGGTTGGAAGCATACTCAGGGACTCCATTCAAGTGTAAAGGAACATTATAGGGTGGTACAATAACTGATAGAAGATTACAGACTCTGATTAAATTACTGCAAGCCAAAAGCAGTGAAAATAGCGCAAGAAATTAATTTACAGAAAAATCAGTCTTGAAATGTTCTCAAGCAACACTAATTTAAGCTTTTCATTGCTTTGGAGAAATCGTGTTACATGAAACTCAGAACACATTTCAAAGGCCTTCAAAACCCTATAGAATGTAAAATGATTTTCAAATCACAGCCTACGTCTCGTCTCTTTTGGTATCACTAAGGAGAATGGTGGAAAGGTGGAGATCTGCATTAGGATAAGATATATGTGCTTACTGTGTTTGGGAAGGAAAAAAGTCTCCAAGAAATCTCTGAGCCCTAGATGTACATATGTCAAGTAACATTGTCAAATATTGAATTTGATTGCCAGATGAGCAAACAGATGCCAGCAAATAGCTCCATGACAGGAAAATTAAGCAAATTCAATACTTTTGTGGGCTTCAAATCTTTTTTCTTTTTTTTTTTTCCCCTCAAGACTCCAACTTGTATTTCTTCAATCATGACATACCCAGGTCAGATCCTCGTTTTGTTCAGTGTACCTTCATGTGACACACAGTCCTGCTCACAGTCCTAGTCCCTCTATTCTGCCTCTAAGAAAAGGGCATCTCAAATGGGAGGTAACTTAGAGGATCATGTTCTGAGGTAGTAGAGACCTTAGATATACTATGGATGGAAATATAACCAGTATAAAGTCAGGTGCCTACATTTAAATACCCGATTTCATATGGTTGTTACCATTAACTTGAAGAGAAAAGGTAAGTACTTCTTCACAAGGTAGGCACAGAATATTCTGCCCTAGTAATTTCTCTGCCTGCTTCCAGCAGCCGTAGCTGACTCCTACCTTGAAGCTTATTCCTTGTCTCCAAGATGCTTTTCAGTTTTCAATTCTTCTATAAGTTAAACTTCATTGTATAGAAAGGAGTTCTCTTTGAATTTGTTACATCAGATTCCCATGCTTTCTTTCTCTTTGTTATTATTTTAATACCTGAAACACAGAAGCTCACAATACAGGTCACTGCAATGATTCAATCTGGAAACATATCAATATGTTTCCAGAAAAAAGAGACACCTTTGAATGTCAGAACAGAAATTGAGGGTAGAATATATTTTAATGTAAAACTAATGATTGGTTCTAAAATCAGGAGTTATATATGTTTCTTAAAAAACAGAGTTACAATATCATTAGCAGCTAATTGTACACTGTTTATATAATTACTATCTTAAAGCAATTTTTTTCTTTAAATATTTTTTTAAGTCTCAAAGGAGCAGCTGTCTAAAAAGATGACTTACATTTTGCTTGAAAATTAATCCTGCACACAGCAAATATTAGAAAAATGATAAAAAGTAAGAGTGCATCCTCCTTTTTTTTCCACTGTGAAATTATACAAGCGACATTACAAGATTTCAGAGTGTTTTTTATAAATAATTTTCACTTTAGACTGAATATTTGCACATTAATAACTTGAGGATTTTGTAATTTTCAGTGTACTTTCTTTCATGAACACTGTGATTATTCATAATGAGCAGCCGATGTCTTTGAAAGTACTGTAGACTGTGCAAGTAAGATAAAAAAAATATTTTTGTAGTAACTGCAAATGAAAGACCTCATTAATCAACTAGATTCCATTTAGGCATTAGCATTAGAAACTTCAGTATGTCATCATTATATGTTTAACCCCTTAAATGCTGTGCCCCTCAAATTACCCCCTGGGAGCTGTGCGACAACATTGCACAGGGAATATGTACCCTGGGTTAACGAAATGTGTGTTCCAGACCAAGAGTGGAGCTGAAGTCTCCTCCTGGATGTATTCTCAGACCTCTCACTGCATTTACTCAAAGTACTATTTGAGCACTGATGGGAGAAAAATCTCCCTTTCCAAAGCACTTAGACGGGTTAAGAAACTGCTGATTCCCCAGTAAAGGGTATTTATGAAGTTAATGTGGATGGATTCTTGTATTATAAAGTTAGCCCAGTAATGCTGACTGCATCTGCCTTTCTCTGTATGTGTGTGTGCATTAGCATCCCAGTTTATAACCCTTTGAAGAAATATTTGAAGTGTTATAGAAATGTAGCTCTTTTCTCTGAGGAAGCTATGGAGGTATCTGCTGCACTCCATGGTTAAAGCTGAGATGCATTTTGCATTTATCAGCCATTCAGCCCCTGTTAATTCTGAAATGTGTATTTTGGGACCATATTCTGGAAATATCATAAGCAAAAGGGAAAAGAGCCTGAAACTGTGTATCTTTCAACTCAGTTTAATCAGGAGATATGAGCATAAACCATAAAGTTTCTTACTTGCAAATTATTACTGAGTGTCAGCAGAGATACTGCTTATGCTATTTTTTTATTTTTTCGCAAAAGAAAGTAAGCCTGCTGGAGGCATGAAAATACACATAAAAACTTCTACTTTTTCTGATTTTGGTGTGTTGCATCTGTATATGTGATACTCATCTGCTTTTTCCTGAACGTTTGCAAGCCCCATTGGATTCAAGGCTGGGTGTTGCCAGCCATTGCATCCACCCAAGAGACAGTTCCTGCAGAGGACCAAGGGCTTGGATGTCATCAACCTCATAACTTGGTTTCTGCTCACTTAGGGCTCTAACGAAAAGAACAGAGTTGGGAAACAGTGTCCAACTAAAGAAACACTTGCTGCTGGTTAGTTATCCACTGCCAATGGCACAGTATTGGGTTAGACTCAGATCCAGCTGAGCAAAGCTGTGTTTTCCCTGAAGACCTGAGTACTTTTGAGGACCAGAAAGTAATGTGATCCTTGTATGATAGTATGGGGCATGCACTTTATATATGCTAATATAAAATTTGCATTCCCGTGTGTTTCCGAGGTGCTGTTTATAAGTTAGATTCTCCTAAAATCTTTTTTTTTATACTAACTGGAGCTGGACTCCACAGCTGAGAAGCTAGTGGACAGACAAGTCCATGGCCCCAAGGCAATCCATTGCATTGGAATAAGTGGGAGCAGGGACAAATCTTGTCCTCACACCCTCCCCAAGGGACCATGCTTACCTGCATCACCGACACAGTGTCATTTCCTCCCCCTCATTAGCTTCCCACGTTAGTAGACAACAGAAGTGTCCATGTGGACAGGCAGCTTGTGCTTGATTTATTGTCGCTGATGCTGACACAAGTAATAAATTCAAAGGAAGATGAAAATTACCTAGCAAGAATGATTCAAATAACACCTGCCTTCCTGGGCAAAGGAGCACTTATTTGCTTCTCCTCCACTGACAACATACTCACTGACCTTTACAGAATGGTGAAAACTGCACATGTGCCAAAATTTAAGAAATTAATACCTTTTTATATCTCATCTCCAAACAAACATAAAGGAAAGAGCAGGATCTGTGCTAGGGCACTTATTATGCAGAAAAAATACAAACTCTGCTGCCAACAAAGTGTAGAAACCCTACTTAATATAAATGTAAAGATGTATTAGAATAATGTGAAACATATCTATTCTGAAATGTAGATGAATATTTCAAAATGATGTGTTGAGTAAGTGACTTTTGTAACAGACAACACTACCAGAAAAATTCCAATAAAAGTTTCTGTCCATATATTAAGTGTAAGTTGCAATTCTCCCAAGTGAATGAAATTAAGATTTGAAAAGCAATTTGCATCTTAAACCTACTATACCTCATTGAGCACAGTTGATAGTAGCATTCTGCCTATTCACACGCCTTCTGGGTTTCAAGACAGGAAATAACTGTTGGAAATGTAGTATGTCTTTCTGTGTCTTTACAGCTGAAGATACTCCTATATATAAAGATATAGATGGATACTCTTTCTTTCACACCCAACAGCCTGCAGAGATGGTGATGTCTCCATGCCAGAGAGTCAAAACTCAAGTTGAGAAGGCCTTGAGCAACCTTCCTTTGCTGGACCCACTTTGAGTGGAAGGCTGGACCAGACGATTTCTGGAGATGCCTTCCAGCTAGTTTGTCCTGTGAGTCCCTAAAACATTTTGTCCTTCCTTGCCAGTTCATGTGTGCATCGCTTGAGGAATCAGGTGATAACTGAAGGAATTAAAGGGTTAATAGATGATGCAAAGGAGGAATGTGGGGAGAAGTCAAAGGCACAGATTTGTTAAGGTTAGGGCTGTCAACATTTTTAGTACCTCTCTGCCCACCTTTTTAATTAGGACCAAAGTCTGGAACTGAACATCTCCAAGAGAAGGGAATGGTGTTGTATAAAAGCTGTAATATGGATATATGAAGCTCTTTTCAGGATAGTTCTGTTGGTGGTTAAGTGCTGATTTTCTGGACTGGTCTTTCCAAGAGTTTGATGTAGGAGCAGCAATGGAGAATGCTGAGCTCTGCCACATCATACAACCCAAAGAAGTCCTTCAAGGAGTGAGATAACCAGCATGTTGCATAGCCACCTCATGGGTTATTCTGCTTCCTGCTGTGTCCCAAAGCAGCAGGCAAAGGAAGGCAGAAAGATCACCAGGGCTTTTATTTGTTCTTCCCCCCTCCACTATACTGCTACTGCTATGTCTGAGAGGGTGATATGCTTCAGCCATTAAAAGGTAATCTAGTAATTTTATTTCATTTTACAGGGACCCTGTCTCTACAAAGGGTATTATTTAATGCACAAATTCGCTAATGGTGTGGGGGTTTTTAATACAGAGGACTATTTGCCTATTTCTTTCTTTTCTCTCTCTTTTTACCCACAACAGTTATTGTCATGTACAAGCATTTAGGCAATTAACATCAAGTGTGTTTTCAAATAAACAGCAGTATGTTGGCTCAAGGTAGAAATGCTGGCATAGAGACATTCATGCTTGGGTGGTACTAAGCAAAACACAAAATATTTTTTACTATTTTATGATAAGATAATACACTTTGAGGGAAATCTCTGTAGTTGGGTCCCTATCCCTTTCAGTTGTAAGAGCCTGAAATGACTAGAGCACCAAAAATGAAAAGAAATGGGCTGTCAATCTCTCCAGTCCCAGTAGTGTTGGAGTTGAACAGCTCTTTACACAGCTACAGCGGCACATCAGGCACATGCTTTTCTTCATTTAGCACTTGGGATTGGCCAGACCTCGAGTCTGATGGACTGCTCAGTAGATGAATATAAAAGTTCTTCTTTATCATAATTTGCACTGCACTGTTTGGTCAACGTCCATTATAGCTGTCTCCGATTATGATAGATAGCCCATAACATTTGAGTCACCCAATATTCCTTCCCAAATTAAGTAAAGGAGGAAAAGAGCTTAAAATATTTATAATGAAAGCCTGCATATCATGTTATAGATAACCTCAGTTCTGAGATGGAGTCAGATATTCTCATTTTTCTTGTGTAATTCTGGACATTTTGGTATGAGTCTGACACAGGTCATAGCCCATGGGTTTCTGAGCAGGAGGCTGATAACACTATAAGTTGTGACTGTGGAACCAAGAGACAGGAATATCCTTTAAGTGTGAGTAATAGACAGAAATGTTTTCTACAATGACCAAATATTATTTTTCATCAGCTCTCTAAAAAGTTTCAACCTGCCCTAATTTTCTACATTGAATGTAATAGAACTGGATTAAACTACAGGGGAGATGAGAACATAAATTTGATTCCTTTCATTCCATGTAATATTAGGGTTTGTATTCTTTCAAGCTGTAATAACCTCTAGACTTCAGCAAAATTGAAAACCTTTAAATAGCCTTTCACAACCTTTCAGCGTAGTAATGAAGTTTTAAGTGCTCACTGGGGATTTTCAGTTCAGAAAAATCTAAGCAGCAGTAGATATTAAAATCTAATGTTTACTTCAACTCTTTTACAGCCTAATGGGTTTTTCTGACAGTGTAATTTTTAAAAGGTTGGGTTTCATTTATTAATATAGTATACTCACCCTGGAAATCTTTCTTCTTTAAGGACTCTGGTGGGAGCCTTATACTTATACTTTGTTAGAGCACCTGAAAAGCCAGCTAGAACAGGGAAAAGAGAAACTTGCTAAGACCAGACTAGAACAACAAGCAGGTTAAAAAAAAAAAAAGCCTCATGATTTAAACACCACAGGAGGCAAAAAACAAATTAAGGATGTAGATTCCCTGTGTGCACATAATTACAAGTATGTGAGTCACTGGAGTCAGCACGGTTGCTCATCTACCTAAAGACCTGGAGAGAATGTCTGGCTGCACTCAACTCAGGGAGTAGCTAAACGGATTTTATTTATTTATTTATTAAGCTGTTGCTCAAGGGGGTAGCAATGGGGAGAGAAAATTGCAGGGTGAATTTACACTGATTAAAGAAACACAGTCTGTGTACACAGGCGTTTTTGAGGCACAGTGTGGGACTTGAAGGATTCTGGTTTTGTGTGCTGCTAAATTAGTGGAGAAAAGAGGATCTGAATTTCATTGAGACAATAACAGTGTAAGTCCCAGAGGGATACTTTTCATTGCTGTATAGCTCTATATACAATGTTTTATACATATATATTTTTATTATGCATACAAACAGTTATTAGTATTTGCTGGGACTGTATAGTAATGTGACTGTGAGCTTTGCCTCTTTTTATAATATTGCATTCAGATGGCACTTAGATATCTTCTGTTGATAGTTTTACATTTTCTTAAATCATAATATAAAAGCAGAAGGAAATACAAAATAAGGGCATAAGGAAATGTTCTAGAATCCTTGTATCTGACAGATGAAAGTCCAGTGCTTCTAAAGCAACATATTACAGTATATTTTCATTAAGAAAATAAATATGTAGGAGAGGGAGGATTTGCTTAGGAATATCTCTTAAGTACATAAACACATGCAAATGAAAAGATACAGGTCCCAGCACAGACATATATGTAATAGCAAAGCATCCCATGGCTGGTTTCTAATTTCTACCTAATTTTGACTCATCAGTGTGTGCTTAACTTTATGAACATGTTTATTTCTATTGGTTAAACAAAATGCTATTGGGCTAAGTACTGGTGTAATGCCCCAAACCACCTACTTAAATCCCTATTATAGGTCCTTGTTTACCCATTCAGGCCAGTGAATTCAGACTCCTTCTCTGGGAAAGGAGCTTCCTGACTTGTCTATGATGATCTGCTATTGCTCTCAGTCTGCACTTCATGGAGAATTGTGAGAGTCACAGATTGGTGGTCAGAAGTAAGAGCGTTCCTGAAGAACAGGAATGCCAGTGCTCAGCACGTTGCTTTTCCAGTTCCTGGCAGACATACTTCAACTGTTCAGCACTCCTTACTCAACAACAGCAAAGTGTTAACATCTCAGAGGATGTCAATTGTTGAGCAGCGAAAAATGGCACAACTCTTCAGTCTTTCTGAGTTGAAAAGAGACTAGAGTCTTTAGGTAAAGAAAAAGCTAAGAAGCCAGAGAAGTGTTCACAATATGGGGAGAAAAATGGTAGGGAGAGAGACAAAGCATACGCTGAAAGAGGTTTGAGAGAGACATTGCTGGTTCAGAAAATGCAGTTATACTAGCATTGCAGAGACAGTTTCTTCATTAGAAAGTCTGAGAGTGAAATGCAGAATTTCCTGTTTCACGTGTTACGTGATGTTCAGGATTTAACACTCTTGTTGGCTGAGACATTTCCAAGGAATCATTTGAGTTCCTGTCATGGGTATGATTGAGGGTGCTTCTTCTGCAAACTTGCTTTTACTCCTTGCAGGCTTTTACTTTCCCATGTATTTATTTAAAACAGTCTTGGGTAGATAAGAAAAGGAAGAAGACACAAGGTTAGGAGGAAAAGGAAATGCTGACAGAAAAGGAAATCATGTTAAAAAGAATAATTGAGACCTAAAAGAAAAAAATGGCAAAATGGATTACCCACACCTCTGTTCTCACACAGTAACAGAAGCAAGCAGGGGAATGAACAAAAGGGAAAATGCAGTGCAAAGAAATGATAGTTGAGGGATACAAAAAGCTCAGAACAGCTGGTAGCACATGCTGTGCTATCTCCCTCACTCGATGTAACTGCTGCTTTTGTAGATATTTGGAAGTGGCTTTACCAGAGCAGGTACGTGTGTCAGACCCACAGAGGGGACCAAACCCAGCTCTACTTCTGGAGTAGTCAAGGTGATGTCCTGGCCTTTTCTTAGAGTTAGGACATTGATGTTCGGCCCCCACTCTTGGGAGATTTTTGTGCCTATGCCATTCCCCACTGGTCTCCAGCCTTGTGCCCTGATGAAGCAAAGCAGGAAATTCAGGCAGACCAAAGCAAAAGCACCAGGCAGCACAGTGTCAAACGAAAACAATGCTGATGAAGTCAGGTTAATGGAATTCAGAGAGAATAATCTGAGGTATTAATGCACTTTGCTGCTTTGAGATTAGCTATAACCGCTAAGGAAAAAGACAAGGATATCACTGTGGACAGGTCACTGTGAACCTCTGCTTAATATGCAAATGTAAAGCAGTCAACTAAGAAGTGATCTAGCCAAACTGGTTATCTAACAAATTGGATACAGGAAAATACTGAAAACATTGACAGTTTCATGGACCTGGTGAGGGGTCTAGAGCAAAAGTCTTATGAGGAACAGCTGACAGAACTGGGGTTGTTCAGCCTGGAGAAAAGGAGGTTGTAGCAAGGTGGTGGTCAGTCTCTTCTCCAAAGTAACAAGAGACAGGACAAAAAGAAATTACCTCAAAAGTTGCACCAGGGGAGTTTTAGGACAGACATTAGGAAAAATTTCTTCATCAAAAGGGTTATCAAACATTGGAACCGGCTGCCCAGGGAAGTGATGGAATTGACATCCCTGGAAGTATTTAAAAGGTAAGTAAACATGGTGCTTAGGAACATGGTTTAGTAGTGGACTTGGCAGTGCTAGGTTATCGGTTGGACTCAGTGATATTAAGATCCCTTCCAACCTAGACTATTCTCTGATTCTATGATTTTTAAAGGACTCCCTTCTCCCTCCAGCTACATACTGTTCCTCAGCTCAAGTAACTCTGTCTTAGAAAGATATAACAAGAGGGATGGGATTCAAAATACAAATTTCTGGCACTGTTCAAGACAGAGAAAGATTTTGGTTAGATCAAATGGTCTTTCAAGATCCCTTCCAGTTTGAGCTGTTCTCTGATTTTGCAAAGAGAAGACATTGAAAAATGTCAGGACTGTTATGTATGAAAGGGTCAGAAGAGGTAGTTTACTCCTGTGTCCCCTTTTGCTTAACAACATATGTGAGAAGACAAAGTAAAGCTGAAAAAAAAAGAACTTTAAAGAAAAAAAATTAAAAAATATTATTTTAACCAGTATGTCCAGCCACTAAAGATACTTTCAGATACTGGAAGCTGAAACAGGAACCAAACATTTGCTTGGGCAGTGAAACGTCCATCCTATCTACAGATAGAATCCTCTTTTTACACCATCCTTATTAATTGGGATAAAAAAATCTGACGTTGTTGGGCATGAAATAATTGCCAGGACCATGTCTCCATTGCAGAAAGGAGTGCTGTGCAGATATGACTGAATAAACTAAGCAAGAAGTGGGGCAGTGATCTCACACATCATTGCACTCTCTGTCATTCGAGGCATTTGAGATTACTAGGTTTATAGAGAGTTTGGGTCTATCTCCATGGCACTGCACTGTGCCTGCTGCCTTAAAACTGACAATGTCGGGGATTAGCTCATTTGCCTTGCATCTTTCTCTGACTTTAGAATCATGTGAAAAGATAGAATGAGAAGATTTCAAGATCATCCTAGTCTGTCTCTCTTCCATAGACCTGGACCAATAAAGGCATGTGTCCTCATGCACATTTGTCTGTCTTTGAGATAAAAGCATCGACATTCTACAGCCTGCCCATCCACTGCTGTCACAAAAAATAGATTATTTTCTTTGTTTTTAAAGAAGCCTTTTTCTGGTGCTTGTTATTGTCTCTTTCAGTCCCATGAAATGATCCATTGTAAAACACTCCCATTTGTCTTTCTAGATGCTCTCCAATGTTATATAGTTTTTTTCAGTTCCTTCAAACTCAGCACAGCATTTTACCTAGAGATTCTTCAGTGCTGGATGCTTATTTTGTGAGCATCTCTCTGGGCTTCTTGACCTCTCATGACAGCATTTTTTAAACAATAAGGCTTTGGTTATTCACATTAGTAATGTCTTTAACTTTTACACTCTGTTCTGTCATGCAGGTGGTTAATGGAAACATCAGACAACAGCAGACTCAGGTGCACTGCACTGCAGAACCCTGCTTGATATAGTCCTCTGACAATCAGCCACTAGTACCTACATTTAAACTATGTTTTTCCAGCAGTTATATCCAACCTGAAATAATCTCCCACCAAACAGCTTTCCCTAGATTTCTCGTGAGATGGTGTCAAAAGCCTTACTGAGGAGAAGATATGTGACATCTACTACAGCTTCCATATCCACTAGTCATTCTCTTGTCACAGGAAGAAATTAGATTGTTTTGATGTGATTGATCCTGACGAATCAACTCAGACTGTTGTTTATCTTGTTTTCTTGTCAGAGCATATGAAAAGCCCTTTGTTTAATTGTTTGTTCCGCTGCTTTTGGGGGATTTGAAATTGGGCTGGTAATTCTCTGGCTCCTCCTGTATGAATACCAACTTTCTATTGGCCTTTCCCAGTTTTCTAGTATCTCAATAGTCACCCATTAATCCTCAAAGATAGTGGGTAATGATTCTGCCATTGCTTCAGCAAGATCTTTAAATAAAATAGTTGAGATAAGGACTTTTTAGACTCTTATATACCTGCATTAACCTGAGGTAGCCACACTGTCATTGGTATTGCTGGATACTGTATTGCAGCTAGCCTCTCTAGGAAAGCCAGGTACAAAAAAGCAGGATGCTTTGGTCTTGCCATCTCTACCTGTTGGTAATTTTTCCTTTGCAATTTGTGTTCCAACATACTTTTTCGTCTCCTAGTATTACTAATGTTCTTGAATGATTCCTAGTTATGCACCATGTAATTTCATAGTTGTATCTCATTTCATGCTTTTGTGAGTCCATCTCTATTGCCTTTTGCTGTTTCTTTAAGCTTGTCTGTAAGCTGACATTTTTGCCTCCTGTATGTTTTCAAGTATTCCTGATGAGTGAAAGATTATTGTTCACTGAACTCTCTCTGTTAGTTTCTGCTCATCATAGTTTGCATTTGTGTTCTTAGTGCAGCCATGTTGAGGAACTGCCATCTCTCTTTGACTATGTTTCCCTTTCTCTCCTGGAGAGCTGACCAGTCAAGTTTTTGAGGTTGTCAATATTTTGAAGTCTATTAGTTTCTGTTTCGCTATTCTTCCTCCATAATGATGCTCACTTGAGCTGTTTTCTGTGATCAGGTTTTCAAATTACTTGTGCCATTAGTTAGAATCAAATATAGAAATACTTTGTTTCTGGAGGTTTCTCTGCCATCTGTATTGACTAGTTGTTCCCAGAATATCTGAAGGAGAAGGGGATTCTGTGTCCGGGTATATGCAGTTTACATTAGTTGCCTCTGCAGCTGAAATGCTTGAGCACTGCCAAAACCTTTCATTTAAATGATTCTGCTTATTGCTCAGAAAAAGGCTCTTCTCCCAGATCATCCTGTTTTAGAGGATGTTAATAGATTCCCCATCACATGTATTTCCATTTAATCATTACTTAAGAGCTCTTCAACTGCTCAAAAGTCCTCTGCATTCTGGGATCTCAGAGCAAATAAATATGTCCTTAGTATCTGAAATATCAGATAGTTCCTTTTTCACCTACCTGTACTTGTTGAACAAGTTTCATATCTGAGAATGTGATTGTACTGAGCCAGTACTCTTAGGCCAAGTAAGCAATAATTCTGATCATGTATGAAGACTTCAGTCTTCTCTTGTTTATTTCACATAGATGTGTATTGGTCTGCAGATGTCTAAGATAATCAGTGGATTTGATACATTATTCTCTTCATTGTTTTGTCTCTGATCCTATTAGGAATAGTTCCATCCTCCCAAAATTTTATGACCTGATCAGATAACTCCTGTTAATACAAATCCATGGTGGCTTGCTTCCTTTGTCACCTCTCCCTTTCAGTCCCAAAGACAGCTCACGTTGGCTTCACAGGCTCATGTGCAAAGATTGACCTCTGGTGGATTATAGGGGCTACTGGTGTGACCCATTTGGGCTGTTTCTGCATCTCCTATATTTTTATATACTTCAGAGTGGAGGTTTCTGAGAGTGGCAGGTGAGACCCACTTGGTGCGTTCTGCCTCTATGAGTTGGAGCCTGACGGTCCAACGGTGATCCATCTGTCAAAGTCTCTTTACTTCATTTGTCTTGAAGTATAAACCTGAGAGTTTTAGATGTGTGGTATTTATAAGCATAGCCCAGGGCGGGAAGCACAGTGTGTAGGAAGCCAGGAGGAAATTATTTCTCTTCAGCTGCATTGGATGTCCTTATTCACCAAATCAAAAGCATTGACTACTTGAGGAAGAGCTTGTGAGTAGCTGTCTGGAAATCACAACATGGTCTTGAACTTGCAATGTAGACTCAGGACTTCATTTTACTCTTAATGTCATTTGTTCTGTGGATATATTTAAGAATTTTATTCTGGATGGTATATGTAGTCCAAGCAAGCACTGTGCTTTCCTCTAGACTACACTGTGTTGTCAAATTAACTTTGACACCAGTGGTACAGCATTCACCTTTTCACCCTCTGCACTCTTCAACCCAGCTCCAGCAGCACAACAAGTGTGCATCCAGCACAGTGTAAATCAGCATGCTTATTTTTAGATTTTTTTTGTGTCTTATGTCTTTGTTTTCATATATATTTCAGTTTCCACAGAACCATGTCTGTGGACAGTGTTTTCTCCTGCTAGGTCTTCAGGAGATAGTGCGTATCAATTTCCGGGATGGTATAAAGAACATAGAGAATGTTCTAATGACTTGAAAAAATCAGGGAAACCTGGGTTTCTATATTTGCTGCTGTGTCCCCTCCAGGCTGCCAAGAAATGCCCAGCCCACTCTCTGCCCAAAGAAGTACCTGCCCCTGGGCTGCACAGCTGGAATTAGGCTCCTCTCAGGATGCTGGGTCCTTCTCAGGCTACCAGGCAGTTTACCAGGAGTGGAAGACGTGGGGCTGGAGAAGAAAGTTAGCTCTTGATGAAGTGCCTTGTGGTGAGAGGGGTCAACTCATCCTGGAGGAGTTTCCTTAAATCAGCAGAGAAAGGAGAGGAATCCAGAAACTTCTTTTCTGCCACTGACTTTTTCAATCAAGAAACATTTTTCCCTCTCCTGATGAGTAGTTACAGAGTAGTTTTACATATTTTTTTTTTATTTTTCTTTTTTTTGCTGAGGGATGCTGAGATGCATATCCAAGTGCAAGAGTTGGGTGGACATGAAACTGCTGCCAACTCTCTTTTAACTTTGTCTTCCTGCTGTTAGAGATTTATTTTTAAATTTGTGTGTAAATGCATTTCACATGCTACTGTGAAAGATGGAGTTAGTTAAGAAATGCATGAGCTGCTTTTATATTACAGACCTAGACTGGATAAATTAGGGGAAATTCTGGAGGTGGGGACTGGTGGTGAGGGAGACTGAATTATAGACGGTAAAAGCAAATGTTGCCAAATCATATACATTTTAAATAATAATAAAACAAACAAACAGAATCCAAAACAAAACCAAACAAACAAAGAAACAAAACCCCTTGATCTTTTTAAGCTCTTTTCTTTTGCCAGTGCATTGTGTTGAACTGTTCTGATGGACGAGACTGCAAAGCCATGAGGAAATTCTTCAAAGGTCTGTCACAATCTGGAGCCTTGGTGTGCTTTGATGAATTTAATCGTATAGAGCTGGAGGTAATTGTAGTACCAGTTTCTTAGCAAAGTTGGTATTCAACAAAAGTGACAAGCTTGACAACTTCATTAACAGTGCTGACATTAAACAACATTGACTGAAGCTTACTGTTAAATAAAAAAACCCCTACAATTTTAGTACATTTTAATCAAACTCAACCAGTTGTCTATGCCAAATCTGTCCTTGGGATTTTTTTATGGTTTCTGTGTTCTCTACTGTAAGTGTAGCCAGAGAAATATTGCTGTTGCAACCTTCTGAGCACAGTGACAGGGGGAGGTTTGTGGGGAGACATTGTATTTCGTTCGTGATAGATTAGTGGCGAGATTTCTCTTCTGCACTGGTATGCAACCTGCCACTCACAGTGTTTTGAAAGACAGGAGTTAACTTTCATCTACAAAAAGCTCACAGCCAGGGAGAGAGACTGCTTTAATACCACATTTATTACTTTGTTGGGGGCGGGGGGGACAACAAAAAACCAAAAAGAAACCCTGCAAAGCATCTGCAACAAACGAGAGCTCCAGGTTTTGGGTGGTTTGTTTTTTTTTTTCATTTTTTCAGAATATGATTTAAGAAGGTAATTTATTACACTTGCACAGAGTATAATTAAATGTCCATATAGGGAAATACTGCATAACCTATTTTCTTGTATAAACTGAGGTGATCTGGTTGATCTTTTGTATCTGCTACATTTTTCTGTTTTTTTTTTTTTTTCTTTCTGTTTAAATCACAGTACAGGCAGCCCTTGGTAGAATGTATTGACATTGAATTAGGTTATAACCATTCATTTAAATTTCTGCTTTTGAGGTAGCACAGAAACAGGCTTTAAAAATACAATATGCTTGCTGTATTTTTCATTATCTTGTAGTAGACCATTAGAGATACATAGCTATTTCTGGAAGGTGCTATGTCTTTAGCATTTTCATTCATTTAGCAGGTTATCATTTGATGCATAGGGAATTTTCCAATGCATTGGGCAATTTATTAGCTCAAGGGTGTGATGGATTTTTGTTTTGATTACATTTAGTAGCGCATTAAAACATCAGTTTAAAGTTTAAAAAAAAATATAGCAGTGTTTTCAAACCAAAAGTGTGTCAAAGAGGTTGTTTGTGCTTTCCTTGGATGCTCTTTGCAGCTGTACGGCAAGTGTTGATCCTTCGGACATGGGGTCTGAGCAGTTGCAGGTGTAGGAAGATACGTCTGGGCTCACCCTCCACTATGTTCATTATCATCAATTTTGGGTGGGCTGGCAGAGTGGAGCTCTCAAACAATCCAAAGGCAACAATAGTATAGCAACTTTGCTCGGGTGGGCAAAATTGTAGGATCATTTCTTCCTTATCACTGTTTGCTGCTCTGCTAGACTGAAAGATTTTCTGACTAGATTGCAGTATCATGAAGAGCAGCTGTACCTGCACTGGTTCTTTTTCTGAAAAAGAGGCAGCATCCACTCCTTTTTATATTAGAGTGCAGCATACACCAAGTAAATGTCTGAGTGAAATCTCTTTTGCCTTTGCACACGTTTTTCCTTTGACCACTGACAGGA
This sequence comes from Scolopax mira, assembly GCA_004320125.1. NCBI lineage: Eukaryota > Metazoa > Chordata > Aves > Charadriiformes > Scolopacidae > Scolopax > Scolopax mira. The sequence goes on along the minus strand of BJBW01008510.1, from coordinate 4,589 downwards.
GATCCCTCAAGACCAGCACTAAGCTCCTCTTCATTAGAACCCAGTTTTCAATTTAAATTTTAATTAGAATGGATGACTAGGATACTTACCATTTGCTGTAATTTCTGCATGCCACTAATCAACAACCAGAAGAATACTTCTTGGTTTTATTTCTAAAAAATAAGTTCCTTTTCTGTAAAAGGTTTGTTGCAGGCAGTTTTTTAGCTCATCCTATGTGGTTTTATTTTCTAATGGGATTCATGCTTGCAAAGGGATATTCTTTTTTCATTCTTTTAATGTAAGGTCACCAGAACCTGGACTCTTACACTAACTTAGGGCAAGAGCGAAGTAAAGGTTAGGGTTAAACTTGCATACCGTAACATAGGTTAAACTCCTAAATGTATTTTTTAGCACTTTTTAATCCATTCTGATATATTATATTATGTTATTTTAATATATTATCATACACTGGATATAATGATGTAGACTTGATAGATTGAACTGCAAGATTACAGTTACAAGTTTTACTTGCCTTTTTATCTTTTGTGTTTGCTTTAATTCTAAAACCTGTCTTGAATTATAGATATCTTCAAAACGGAAAATAGACCATTAGATCTACATATTACCTATGTTGTATTTCTGCTCCTGCAATTGCTAGAGAAATTTATTTCCAAAGAAAGATGTGCCATACAAATTGCAAAGGATTTTATCTAACCAAAAGGCAATATACCTGATTAAGGAATTTCTCAGCCTCTGGCATGCAGAGCCTGCCATAGATGGAGAGAGCTGATACAGGGTAATTTTGGTAGAGGCCACACAGACCTTTGAATGGTCTGATATAATTTGAAGGCTTTTATAGCATATTTAGAACAGTGCCTGGAAATCCATAAGAGGCCAGTAGGTATTTACTTCTGGTTCAGGTTGCTGGTCAATCCCCACGATTATTCCCAGCCACCGCTCATTATCACTGTAATTGCCTGGCAGTAAGACAGTTGGGTCTGTGTCAGAGCGTTAACATCAGAGCTGTGAGTCACGAAAGGCTTTGGGGTTTCTGAGGCTTTTTCATGTCCTAAAAAGAGCTCAGATCTAATGCAGCTCCTAGTCTGTAGACTTCAATTGAAAAAAAAAATCTCCTTACAATGTGTCTGGTTTCTTCCCTCAGTCCAATACCGTGACATTGGCCTCATCTGCACAAGCTCATCTAAGCCACTATCATCGCCTCCTGAATCTAGAAATCCACAAAGTTATTCATTCCTTTGTAAGTGTTGTAATGGATGAGATAAAAACACAGAGATTGTAAATGTCCTGTAGGGAGAACCATTGGGAATTCTACTGGGAATTTTTCCATTAAAGTGAGTAGATCCAAAATTTTGCCTCACCATCTTTAATTGCTCTTCAAAAGCTTTAATACTGTCACTCTTAATTTTGTATGAGTATTTGCAAAAGAATATTCAGAATACACAGTGGGGTTTTGAAATTTCTAAATATTTTTAGTCACACACTTGAAAATTTTCTTAATGACACACTGTAGGAAGGAATAAATGGCAGAGATAAGAAACATTCCTTTCAAATTCTGAGGACTATAGTCTCAGACTATAAGTTTACCACTGGCATGTTACAGGTCCTGAAACTGTGTCACAGGGGTAAGTATTTACAAGAATTTCAGGCTGTAGAGGCAGCTGGCTAATATGCCTCTGCATCAGGCCAGATATTACAATATAATGGATCACACAATTCAAATATCTTCAGAATTTCTCTCATTTCATACAAAGATATTATGCTGCTTCTGCATGCTTAAAGAAAGTACACTTTGACACAGCTATAATCATATAAAAAGTAATGCTCTAACAGGAAAATGAAATAGGACATTATCATGCTGGTAGATAGCAGAAGAAGCAAACTCATCTTTTCTGCAAGTGCATTTCCCAAACTAGAGATAAAAACAGTGATTTAATTTCTGTAATAAATATTTTAAAAGACAGAAATCCAACCTTTTGCTTTCTGCCCCCAACAATATTTGTTATTCATAATAAAGTGTTGTATTACTAGTCTCAGCTATTTTTCCTTTTTTTTTCTTTAATGTCTTCTTTTATATTTTCTGGTTGTGTTTTGTTTTTTGGTTTTTTGTTTTGTTTTTTTTACAGTGCCTGAATAAGTAATATGTTTTCAAGTGTGGAAACAGTAGGAAGGAAGGAGTTGTGGAGAAACAAGCAATATAGTCTTCCAGTATATATGAGTAGTAGTTCTTTGTCATTCTCCTTTTGGAGAAGGTGGCTCCCATAGGGTGCTACCTGCCCTAAGGGTGCTACTCACCCAGGCGCTATGCTTGGACATGAGGGGATAGGAGGCGTTGCATCAGGCCATGCAACCACCATGAAGACAGAGAACCTGGATGAATCTGGTTTTATCTAGACAACCAGCTGAAATAGAGGACATGTGAAAGGTGTTTCATAAACACTTTGGCTAAGCTAGTGCAAAGATGTCCATGTTATGAAGCATTCTTGAAGAAGGTGAAAAATTTTCTTCAGCTTGTCATTGAGGTATTGGTTGATCTCAAGGTAATATCTGCTTTGTTACTGGCATTTGTAAATAAGAGAAATTGATGGAATTATCATCTTAAAGGCAGGCTTTGCTTACAATTCACATTAGGTAAAACAGGAAAGTCTCTTCTTTTTTGCCACCCTACACCTGTTTGATTTGATCACTAGCACGTACTTTCCCTCTTTGTCAATTTTTGTATGACCAATTCCAGCAGCACCCTTCTCTTCCCACCTTCCTAACCTCACCTGCTCGTTATCTGCCACTAATTAAAGTCCATTTTGAGTTCCTTATTTGTATATTATCTTGTAGAAGATGAAGCATGCACACAGGTTCAGATTTAACACTATCTCTTCATAGACACATGCTCTACTGTGGGACAATGATAGGAATGTTAATTTGGAATTTGAGAGTGCTGAAAAGATGACATATTAGTGCTTCCTCCCACTTCTGAAGAAAAGGACAGATTCCATCTGATGCAACCTCAACCTGTGTGCTCCCAGTGGTGCGACTCAAACTCTCACACTAAGGTCTACAAAACTGAACTGTGTTGCACGCAAAGAATTCTCTATTACAAGATCATCTCTCACTTTTGGAAGCATTAGTTTTTAGAAACACAAATGCTGTTTACTGGTAGGTGCTCACTTACATCTTGTGTCTTCCAGACTAAAATCAACGAGAGTAAGAGAGCTCATACGTTTTCCTTTGATGAGGCAGAGGTAAATGAAGATCCATTGGGCTCTCAAGTGTGGTTTCCTGATCTGCAAGCGGTTCCTTCACCTGTAACCATCTCTGGCACATTGATCTATGTGCATTCAAAATGTTGATGCCCAGCTTTTTCACTATCACGAAAAGATGTGACACCCTGCAAGCATACAATGTGGCTAATTGAAGGCATTGAGTTGTGCAGATGGAGTGCTAAGGGAATCTTGCACCATACACATACACTGTCCCAACACTGGTCCTGTAAATTTTGTGCAAGAATTCTTTCAAAAATTTTCTTTTCCCACCAGTCAAACTTCTTCTGGTGTATCTGTGAATATCAGTGATAGTTGTCTCTTTTTGTTAATTTTACAATACTTTATGTTATGGTAGCTTGCAAGGCTGCTTGCATTTTTACTGCTTTGATTTGATATTCTCTTTTGCAAGGTATCATTTTACTATTGTTTTGTGAGGTTTTTTTTCTTTTAATGGTCACATACTCACATAGCACACTGTGATTATTTTTCCTTACAAATGAAGGGAATAACTGGCTTTTCCTATTCATTTTCCAAATGTCACTTCATAAATTCAGCTGGTTTATAACCACTGAAACTGTCTTGAGTAGGTTCTGCTATTTACTTATTTCTGTAATAAAACTTTAAAACTCATTTGTCCTGTTTCCAACATTTTCAGTTCTCTTTCTTTGAAAGCTTCAAAGAAGACTCAAGATAATTAGTTTAATTGCTGATATCCCAATTTTTCTTACAGGTTGTCTTGATATTCGTGACTATGGGGATGCAATATCAGTTATTTATAGATTTTTTTCCAAAAAAAATGATGTATGAAAGCTCTTATATCCTTAAAAAATAATTATACTTTAACATAATACTTTACTATACCCTTCTAAAATCCTGGTGCAATGCACCTCTCACTGTCTTTTATACCAAGACTGTTCAGTTTAGAAGATTGAACACTGAGCATCTTAAGATGTAACATCTTCAGATGGATCTGGATTTTTTTTTGCTACTTAGAATTTTATGCTGTGTGCTCTGGGAATGCTTTCCAGCACCTTTGCTAACAATGCAGAAGGCAGAAGTGAATTTAGATCTTTCTTCCAAATCTCTGCATTTAACATATATGTAGTAAAACAACTTGAAATCCTGACCTCACAGCAGCCAAAGAAAGCTTGGCCATTACTTTTGAAAGTGTTCTATGGTCTTTTGCTAATTTAGCAATGCATGTTGGCATGTGACTAATGAAAGGAGCTACCCAAATTGGTTTATTTGACTGGCCTGGTTCTGTGCAGATTTAAAAAGGTATAGAATATGTGTATGTCATGGTTTGGCCGCAGATGGGAACAAAGGACCACG
>BJBW01008509.1:0-18891 GCA_004320125.1 Scolopax mira | reverse complement strand
GCATAGAATTGTCTAGAGTTGGAAGGGACCTTAAGTTCACCTGGTTCCAACCCCCTGCCCTGGGCAGGGACACTTCCCACCAGACCAGGTTGCTCAAAGCCCCATCTAATGTGGCCTTGACCCCCTCCAGGGATGGGGCAGCCACAGCTTCTCTGGGCAACCTGTTCCAGTGTCTCACCACCCTCAGAGCAAAGAATTTCTTCCCAATGTCTAATCTAAATCTATCCCCTTTTACAGCCAATAGTTAAACATTTTGCCTTCATCGTTTCTCTCCCCAGCACCTGAGAGGGACATTTTTCTATAGAAAAATAGGGATGTGCAGGTGTAAAGGAGCAATCTAAAACTTGTCTGAATTCCACCACAGACCAGTATGCCTTAGACTCACACTGGTGTGGCAAATCAGGAACAGCTTGGGCAGTTTGCTCCTGTGGCGTTAAGGTGAGGTGCCCATTACATGAATTATGGCACTCTCCTCCTGTTGTTTTCGTAAAGCTCTGATCTCTTTGATCACAAGATTATAAAAGAACTTTAAAAAAAGCAGCTTTTAATATTTAGCCACCATAATTGCACATAAAAGCCCAGAAGACAAGACTCTGGCAACGCTGAGAGGTCTAAAGACCTGATAGTAAAGGTTTTTTAAAAAAAGAATCTTGCCCACAGAGGTCTTCATTTAAATCTCATGGGTGCTGTGATAAATGTTACAGCTCTGAGCTCAGAGGTAAGAGTTGTGTGAGCTGAGGTATCGACCTGCTGGTAGGGCAGGGCTGTTAGTTCAGCTTTGGGTTGGAGTCTTCCAGCTCTCCCTGGTTTCGTGTGCCCTGACTCGGGACTGGGTCTGGCAGTTTCCGTCAGGACTTTGGGAAGAGGGAGGCCTTTGACACTTTGATTCTCTAACTCTGATCTGGGGAGGTAGCACCAGCAGCCTGTCCTATCTGAAGAACTGTGGAAGGTGAGCTCAGCCTTCATCATAACAGATCTTTAGTACCAACTATTTCAAATGCTGCAGGAAAGACAGCTATATTAGCTCCAACGGGACCGAATTCTTAGCGGGAGCAAGTTTGTATTGTTCCTTTTGAAGAGTTACACCTTCTCATAGCGGGTGAATTTGACCGATAACTTTATGAAAAAAAAAAAAGCAGCAGAATAGGGTTTTTGAGAGCACTTGAGGTGGTTTATAAGCCCTCAGAGGGCTGGCCTTCAGATGAGACACCGAGACGGGGTATTTGGAATTTAGCATTCTCTTTTTGGGAAAACACAGATCTCTCGATGCTCAGATGCTTCTAAAAGAGTAGCGTTGTGAAATTGGGAAGAAGCTGCAAAAAACTCAATCTTTTCTTCTCATCGATTGGGAAAAGGAGTTCGCTTTACTCAGTAAACAGAGCTTTGATGGATTCCCTCGGTCCTTCAAGGAGCTGATCTGATAAAATGACATTTTTATTACTGTTCATAAACTCCAATCTCCGGCTGCTGCCGAGAGATTAGACATAAGCTGTGGGCAAACTTGCTGGTCCGGTGGCTCAACAGGCAAGGGCAGGAGAGGTTAGAGTTTAGAGCTTGCTGCTGTCAGGGGCTGTCGGGGAGAGAAGGATGTAGGTGATGGCTGGAGTCAGGGCTGGGGAGGCACAGGAGGTTTAACAAGCAGAGGAACAGCAGGGGATTGAAGGGAGGGGCATTTTCTGAGCTGTAGAATTTCCTAAGGAAAAGTCCCTCTATTCCCCACAGCAGAGAGGACAGCCTGGGTGTAGTTAACGTTCTGGAGCCGTGGAGGAGCAGTGGTAGTGTTCATATTAGTGGATGATCGTCTTTAGAGCAATGAGCCCTGAGGGAAGGGCATTACAGGAATATAAAGATGTGAAGGGAAATTTGCACACAATTCTATTATTTTTCCCTTTTGAGAAAGGGAGCTCTGTTCTCAATGCGATGATGAGTCAGGAAATCCGTCTGGCTCTTGGATATTTATAAGGGACTAGCTAGTAACTGGTGGAAAAAAATGCATGGACTACTGGGACTGTAATATCAGAGGAGTCTTCCTATGCCACCTCCATGCTTCTCTTTCCTTCTCTTCATCCCTGTATCTCCATTCCCTCCCTCTCTCTGTCTGCTGCCATTTGATGTCAATGACTCTTCTGGCGAGATGTGCTTCAAACATCACCCTTTCTGGCAGAAGGGGCATCCTTGCAAGAGGCAAACCTAAGGCAAATTAATGTAGCTTTATTTCAGTCCCTAACACTTCTCCACCACCTTCTCCTTTCAAGATTGTACTAGTACTACACAACCTTCACAGATTTTTAACATACAAACCTTTTCTACCAGCTGCTGACCAGAAGGTGTCCCAATGGACGAGACCAATGTCCTTTCAGCTGGAACAGCTGAATCTTTGAGTGTATATATATAAAATGCAGTAGCAAACAGAATTCACTTTTTTCTTTTTTTTTTTTTTTTTTTTCCCCTCAGCACTGCAGTCTTTCCTTTGTGCCTATACCACATATCCCAGGAACCTCAAGCACATCTTCCACATCAAATCTCTCCACCTGGGTCATGTGGCCAAGAGCTTTGGCCTGAGAGATGCCCCCCAGAACCTGACTGCTCTTCCAACTGCTGGCTCGAAGAAAAAAACCAAACCAAAACCAAAAAGGTAAGACAACTTGATGCTCTTTAGGCGAGGAACGTCACATGACAATTAAACTGACTTGCTTGACCATTTAAGTGGCAACTCAATTTAAGAAAAACTAAACAAAAAACAAACAAGCAGTTCACTTTGCAGTTTTACTTCTGAAAAAGATGCTTTTTCAAAGGAAGCTGCTGAGGTGAGGATGCACCTACATAGACTAGCCTGGGGTTCGCTGAAGCGTTTTCATTTTTCTAAGTGCAGTTCCAATGAGTCTTATGAGCAGAAACAGCCTGATTTTTATTTATTTAGACTTTATTCCAGAGGTACCTTGAAGGATAAGGAAAGGTACAGGGAGAGTTCAGAGCAAAGCATGAGACTTCACCTTGGAAGCTTCTGTCTTGTGCAGGTCTTCCTTGCTGGAGCTCCAGCAAGGCCCAACACCTCCACAGTAGAAGCTGCCAGACTTTTCCCATTCACATCCCCAGTTCCAGTAGCATGGTCCTACAGAGAGCTCTGATCACTTGCAGTAGCAACTCTTTACCCTCACCCTGTCTAGGGAAAGGCTCTCATAACTGTTGGTGAGATTGCAATGTTAAGGGCTCTCTGCCTTCCCTAGTTCAGCAGCAGAATACAAACTTCTGACTTGCCTGTAAAATCACTGCAATAATTCAAAGGAAGGAATTCTTTTTCTTTCATCAGGATCAGTTGTGCCTCTTTCCATGCAATTCTTGCTCCATTAGAAAACCGTAGCCATGCAATTAAAGCACTAATCCACATAATTGTTCCTGGGCTGGTGACATCTCTTGCACATGTACGTATCTTGGAAAAAAAGAAGAAAAAAAGAAAAAAAACACGCAAGGGGAAGGGATTTTCAAATAAAAAGTTGGCGACAGCATTGTCCTGCTTTGAGAAGCCACCAGGGACAGACCACTGATCTGCCTCCTGCTTCAGCTGACCCTCACCAGCAGATGGGCAACAGGATGGGAATGCCCCTGTGAGCAGGGGATTTAACAGAGCTTTATTTCAGGAAGAATAGCCTGATTAGCTGATAAAGAGCATGTAAGATGGTATGGGGTGGGCTTTGATGTCTTGCTGGCCCAGCAGGGTGTCAAGCTATGACTGACAGTAGCGTGTCACAGGATTACTTGGCCTGTGACAATGCTTCTCTCTGTTCCTATGATGTTGCTACTCTGTTAGAGCTACTTTTTCTCTTGTTATGCACCTCTTTTAGACAGCGTTCCTCCTCCCGGAGTCTTCATCCTATTATAGTACAGACAAGCTCCAGATACAGTAGGTAGTTTACGCACAGGACGCGTGGGGTTGGGGGATGTGGAGGTGTTAGAACAAATGGTCTGAGAGTGATTTGAAAGCTCATTTGCACGTGGATCGTATAATTGGGGCTCAGGGAAAGTGGGCAGACTTTGCACAGGTTCGTCACGGCTCAAGCTCCAGATTTCAAATCCAGGAGCATCTGGAAAGTTAAGACTCTGCAGAAATAGGCAAAGTTATGACATGCAACAATTGTTCTTGCCTGTGAAACTTGTTTCTAATCGGCTTTCTCTGTGGGTGCTCAAAAAAACCCAACCCAAAACAAAACAGCAAGAAGATCTATTAGTATTTATAGGATGATTTAGAGAAAATGAATGTAGATTTAAATTCAGTCTCCACTACCATAAATTCGAGGTGGTGTTTTCGATTTCATGCTGACAAAGCAGAAAGCAGAACTTAACCTGCCATTTAGAAGACAAATGGTTTTTAATTGTAAAATGCAAGGCTTGAAATTATATCAGCATAGTCGCAGAGCAATCTTTTTAATTATATTTCTCACATGATACCTTCAGTGTTGGTTGTCGTATTTCACATTGTCTCCAAACATCCGATACTTGTTTTTAATCAGTCTGCTCACTAAAGCCTCAGCTGTCATCACCTGCCCAGAGAATAAAGAACAGGCAATCCAGGTTGGAAGTGGGGTAAAGACAATCATTAAATGTTTCTTTAAGAGGACAAAGAAAACTTTTCATTTCTTTTGAAGTCTCCTTTTGTGCTTGGCACCTCCTTAAAGAACCTGCTGGGGGAAGGTGAGAGAGGAAGCCGTAGCAGCCAGGTGTGCAATGGTTCAGTGCTGCAATGTGGAAGCAGCCCTTTCCTTCTGAAAACTTCCATCTTTTTTAAACCTCATTGTGCAAACCAACTGTCCCCTTAGCTGTGGTGGTCCTTGCGAAACTCGAACTGAAGATGGAAAAATAATGGCTGGTGATTTTTTGGAAAGTTGAAATGCTGTATTTAGGTAAGAGATGAGCACACAAACCAGATACTGTATATTAAGTTACAGTACATCAGCTTTGTAAGTGTCTGGGCTCATGCTTTTACTGAAGGGTAGAAGCAAGGAAGCTGATCCCTCTTCCATTCAGGGATTAACTGTCTTTCATTGACTGGGGAGAAGCAGCGTGCACAGGAAGTAGCTGACATGCCAGAGAGATGTGTTTTTTGACTCCTTCACAATGCAGATGCCAAAAACCTATTGCCCTTCCACCAAGCATCCCTGCACTACTCCATCTTGTGCGTTGTGGATCAGTGGGGTTTTGTGGGATTCTGTGGCAACAGCTGGTCTGTTTTCTCCTTGTGGACTCCAGAAGACTGGTGTGTGTCCCCAGAGGGTTTCACTCTGATGAGGAGTTGCAACTTTACTTGTCTTGTTTGTGAATTTATGCCATTACAAAGAAAGAGATAAACCCTTAAGTTCAATAGTTTCTATGGAACACATTGCTACAGGATGTCTCTGATGCCAGAAATGCTCAGAAAGATTGAATTTATATATATGTATATTTATAGTTGCTACAGCATGTGCAAAAAATGGATATAAAACTTACAGGAAAAATCCCCTCATACTTCAGAGTTTTAGTCCAACTCTTAACTAAAATGGGATCAGGAAAATGTGTCCAGGGTGCTTCTGTTTGAAGGGACTGATTTACCTCACTATTACACTGCTGTTGCTCTGAATATGGATGTCATCATGCCCTTAAGGTTTTGGCTGCAAGATTATTGCACTTAATTCATTCTTCAGGATTTAGTGGTCAGATAGAATTAGACCCCTGCTGGGAAATACACCTTGTAGCCCTGTGTGTCCTCATTTCTACAGCTGGGGCAGCAGTCTCCTTTGGGTGAAAGCTTTTACCCCTTTTACCTTCTATCCTACCTCGTATCCTTGATTCCACTTTTGAATGTCTTGGCATTGACAATTTTGGAAAGACTAATGCTTCTATTGACAGGGCTTGCAAATCGAGGCTGCAGCTGGGTCTCTCTGCACAGCAATTGTCTAATCATTAGAAGCAGTTTGCCTGCCAGTTTTTGCTTGCCATTTACAGCTTTCCTAATATCACTTAATTAGTCAAAATGTGAGTTTGGAATTCTGCCCACTAGGAATTTCACTTGTTTTGGACAGTCTGCTCTAGAAAGCCAGACTGGAGCTCAGGTAAGAGCATGGATTCATGTGCTGGAGTGCAAACAGATCCAAAAATGAGGGTAAGAGACATGGATGCTGCGAAAGGAAACATTGGCATCACTCTTCATGAAGGCAGTTCAGGGACACGGATGAGTCCTGCTTACAACATCATGATGTTGTAACAAAAGAAAGTTTTGTTATGAAATTGAAGTTTTGTAATTATAAAACTTTATCTGGTTGTTATCTGCATACACCAATACCCTTTATTACTGTCCTGTTTGACCACAGCATAGAGCCCTTGCTCCATCTTTGAGCGAGCTGACAGGGCTTGTGCATGGAGCTGGAAAAGCTGTTTGATATGCACCAAAAAGTGATCTCTCTAATTGAAATATATTCTGTCCTTAGACTGGGAAAGAGCCTGACAAACTAGAATCCTGGGAAGTTCCCAGCCCCCCGGTAGTGCTTTCATCCCTTCTCCATAGGGTGAAGACAAAAGGATGGTAGTGAAAGTAAAGCTGTGGGCTTTTGTCTCTTTGTGTGTAGCTGAAATACAGTTGACTTCAGTAGGTATAAGGTGGGCTTTACTTATAGCATGTCTTTATGTAAAGACTGCTCTGCTCCAACTGCACGGAACAGTGTCTGATGCTCAGTCTGACTGGGTAATAATTTTCCTTGATCTTCTGAAGCTAGTGTCTGTGTCGGCTGATAACAGAGTACCTTGGCCATCTGTTGACTTGTCGAGAGCAGGGTAGGATTGCTGATGAATTTCTTGCCCCCATTCCACAACAAAAAAAAACCCACCACCACAAAACCCAACCCAAACAGGGTTGCATTGGCTGCAGATGGTTCATCCAACACTCTAAGTAGAAAAAGCAGGTGTTGCAGCAGCCTTGGCCCAGAGGTAACCCAGCTCTGTTGCTGGCACAGTTTCAAAGAGCTGTTGGAGATGCTGTCAGGCAGATTGATAGTGTGATCCATGGTGAAATGTTTTCTGATAAATGAAACAGCCTACTCCTGTCTCCTCCAAAGACACACCATGAGTTCTGGGACTGTGCGTCAGAACTTTATACTCCTTCCTCAGCTGGAGCAATTTGGGAGCCTTTGGTTGCTGCAGATGCTGGGCGTTGGTTAAAGGTCATTGCACTTGCTGTGCTGCATTGCACCAGCATTCCACACAGCTCAAGACAAAGGAACAGACAGCAGTGCCAGCCAAGTTGAAGGAGACATCTCTAAGAGCAAGCTTGCTCACTGTTTAGGTGACTTGCTAAAAGACTAGCTGAACCATCAAATGATGGCCAAGAAGCCATGCGTGTGTATCTACTGCTGCTCGGGCATGTAGGAGTGCGTGGCTTGGAGATCAACTTGTGATTCAGTTCTCTAACGAAGCAGATGTGTCAGTGAAACATACACATTAGAATTTTGAAGTGAAAAATGGTGTCAGATACTCATTCCTTTTCTTACTGTTGTCACTTGGTCCATTCACACCTGAATGAGCGTCTCCAAATCCAGGATGATGGTTTGCATGTTGTAACAAATTCAATCTGACAAAATCAGCTGGTGAAACTTGATCATTCTTATGACCTTACAGTATTGCCTGGGAGATGAATGGGGTGTTACATAGAAGCAGACCAGTTTGTGTATGCTCTTCTTCCTCTTTGTGCCTTGGAGCTGTCCATGGGATCTCAGCTACGTTGAACATCCTCAAAGCTTGGTTCAGTATACTTGTCTTGGGGATTTTTGCTGTAGAATGGTCTCTGTTGCTCTGCCATCTTGTTGCTAGTGATTGTGGGATTCAGCAGATGGTGTCTTCAGAGCTTGCAAAGCCATGGATCACACAAGGTGTGTGGAAGTCACAAAGGAGTGTGTTGAAGGTGTGTTGTGTATTAGGTGGGAATTCTGTGGTGTGTTAGTGTCATGTGGCAGAGTGGAAGGCAGAGCTGGAAACACCACAGAAGCAAATCACCTGTACTGCCTTCACCTCTTTGGGTTTTGGGGTGGGTTTTTTCATGATGTGAAAAAAAGATTTGCCTTGAATCTTTATTGATACTTTTGAGTAAGCAAAGAGTTGAAAGTCAAGGGACCAGAAAAGGAGACGGGTCCAAATCATTCAGATTTGCTCTGAGGTGGAGGGTTGAGTGGCACCAGCAGCCCTGAGGACACAGCAGCTCCCAAGCAGCTGGGGAAGAGGAGCATCACACTGGAAGGGGCTCTGCAAGCAGAGGTAGGAGGAGACTGAAGCAGAGGAAAGAAGGACTTTATTCTCTTTCCTTTGCTGGACACTTTTTCTCTCTTGTCTCTGTCAGATGCTCCTTTCCTGCTTTTTTTTTTATCATTCAGTGATATATTTAGCAAGATTCTCAAGTTTCTGAGGTTTAAAGATTAAAAAGAGCTTAAATCATTCCAGTTTTCTGGAGGAGGGCAGAGCTTTTTTTGTCTTTCAAAGTTTGTCCCTGACCTGGTCTTCCCTGGCCTTTCAGGGTATAACAGAGTCATCTGGAGGCAGTTCCTCTGTTTCCTTATTGGTTTGCTGCTCAGGCTCTTCGTACCAGCTTTTGTGAGGTTGCAATTTAATTACAGGTGTGCCCAGGCAGCTGCAAACCTGTATTTTTTATTCCTTGCTAAGTCTCCATGAGGAGGAAGGGAAGCTTTCTCAGACCGTACCAAGCAATTACTAGGATCTCTGCCTTCCCTTCCTCACCTTGCAAAGCACCTTTCTCCTGCCTTGTAATGAGGTGGTTAAATAGAGGTCAGGGTGATGTGGTTTTGGCCCTATACCTAGAACATAAAGACCCAAACCAGTGGTTGACTCTAGGGTTAACCTGCAAATGAAGGTATGATGTGTCCCCCACTTGTAGTTAGAAGGTGGTGGTGCTGACAGGTTTCTGCTGGCTCCTCTGACTACGTTCCAGTTCCCAGCTGACTTTTATGGGAGTCCTGATACCCCATGTCTACTGTCAAAGAGTAGTGGTCAGTAGTGCCTGGCATCCAGTATGTGACAGCACTCCACAACCAGTGTGCTGGACAGTAGCACGGAGAAGTCACATACCTCCTGTTCAGGGACAGGTTCTTCCTCACTCATGTGTTGGGGCTGTTTCATTTTCTGAGTTATGATTTCTCTATTTCCACCTCATTTCTCCCCAGATAAGAAAAATGACTATTTTCTCATCCGTTTGAACATTCCATTCTCCTTTAAGCCCTGCTGAAATCCTGGCCCTGTAGCACATGGGGATGGGTCAGTCATTAGTGAATCTTTTTTCCCCCTGCAAGTGCCCCTCAGCTGCACTGTTTTGTAGTTCCCTGCCTAAAAACTGACTGTTGTGTTTGGAGGGAGGGATTTAAAGGGCTGGGGATTTCTCTGCCCGTTATCAACATGATGTGTTCTCATTAGGGCTCAATATAGCGTGATATCTAGACATGAGATCACAGGAAGAAATGCTGACAATCCATGTGTTTATCCAGTGATGGGAACATGGGTTCTGTCTGTGTTGCAAATGCGTCTTACATTTACAGCCTTTCTGTGAAGCTTTTCACCACGGTATCACCACACAGCTCTCTTAAATTGACATCACACCAGCCTTTGGCAACAGGGAAAATGCAGTTACCCTGGGTTATGAGGTGGGAGAATGGACATAAAGGTCAAAGAGATTAAATACCTTGCCCAAGGATGCTCAGAGGGTGAGTATCAAGGTCTGGGTCTGTTCTCCTGGGCTTTGTGTTCATAACCACAGGGCACCTTTCCCTGTGATGTTAACGTGCCTGCTCTGGCAGAGCCCCAGAGGCTTTCACCAGTTGAGCAGAGAAGGGAGAGGTTTACAACAGGAATAACAGTCCAGCCAGGGACCTTGACCTGGTGCACTTTTCCTGGTGTGCTGTCACTGCAGACTCCTGCTGTTGCCTATGGCTCTTCCATCTCATGGTTGAACAGGACCTTGACAGCTGCTTTTCTTCTCTGGGTGATCAGCACAGGTTCCACAGCACAGCTCCATTGATTTTTTGTGGCCCCGGTTAGGGGGAGAAACCTCCCTTCTCCCTGCATCCTTGCTTTTCTGGGTACAGCTGATCACCACAGCAGGGGGTATTGATTTACTAATTGGGCAGTGATTTCACCTGATTGATAATAAAGTGTTGGACAACCTCCCTGCTGAGCTGAAACTCAGCCTGGCAGCTACTGGTGGATTACTTGTCCTTCTGCAGCAGATAGTTCCCTGTTGTTAAGTAAACTGATCTGTTGCTTGGTAACCCTCAAATTACTGTAGTAAATGCTTGGAGACAGGATGAAAGTGTCAAATAGAAACTTTATCAGGTGATGGAGGGGGCTGAGCAGGGGATAGGGCTGCACTACAAGGTTTTTGGAGTGGAGCTGGGCTGGTTGAGGACACACCTTGGCTTGGTGCTGTGTGTGCACCCACGAGTGTCCCCCTCCCTGCTGCTGTGGCTTGTGCTTTCAGGAAGGTGGTTTGCTGTGGAGGTGCAGCAGGTACAGCTCTATCAACAGTGCCTTTCCTTCGTTAGCTGTTGAGTTGCTTTTGAGTTGATTCTGTCTTTTGCCCTTAGTTTTTGTAGGTTCAAACCAGGTGGTGGCTGTGCATTCTTATTTCTCTGGTGTGTCCAGTCTCCAGCCCTTCTGCCAACGCAGAGCTTGAATGTTTAGTGTGAGAATGGAGCTGCACCAAAAGTAGCAGAATCTTCTCCCCTGTGAAAGTCTCCCAGGCTTTCTCTTCTAGGGCAAACTGTCTTTCAGTTGGTAATCTTCTTCTTATTGTTCTGATCCATCCTTCCAAACCTTCCAAACCTACTCCAGCCCTGAAGACTACACAGGGATGGAAAAGAAGCTGTGGGAAAGGGGCAAGCAAATACCTTAAACAGCCAAGAGTTTGCTTCCCTTCCCTTCTGTGTGTTTGGCCCAACGAATGGATTGATCTGTTGCTTCCTCCTGTGAATCCCCACCACGCTCTGGGCATCTGATGAGAGCATAAGAGTGCAACCTTTAGGAGTGCTGAGGTCCATGCATTGTCATGAAAGCACACTGGCATGGATGTGGGGCTTCTGTTCAATTCCCTTGTCATATTTAGAGGGACAGATTTCTGTCTACTTCTCTGGAAATTTTTGAGATCTGCTACTGGTTGTTACAATGAAGAGGAGAGTGGGATGTGCAGACACCAAGAGCTGTGGATTCCCTCTTGTGCCCAGAACCATAGGAATATGGTAGGGCACCAAAAAGACTGCAGTTTAAACAGATGAGCGAGGGTGACAGCAGCAGCGAGGATGACATTTGCCCAAGGTCACAGAGCAGGACAGTGGCAGAACTTGTGGAAAAATGCTGAGTGGGGTTTTTATATTTATAGCTGGCAGTTTAGGGCTGCAGGGAGATCCATGTTGAGTTTAGTGGGTGGGCAGAATGCAGCTTCCTGTGCAAAAGCTGGTCTCTGGAGAGGGAGGCTGGAAGGTGATGTCTGCAGGACACTGCAAGACAAGAGCCTGTTGGGTTTAGACTCCTGATGTTTGGGGCTTTTTTGCTTGTTTGTTTGGGGGGTTTTGTGTTTTCAAGCTCTGGATTTAAGCTCTTGTTTATAAAATGTTTCCATTTTTCAATGTCTTAAGGCTGTTAGGGTCTTTTTTGTTGTTATTATAATTTTCAAACTGCTGTGTCACCTAATTCATCAGCCTTCAGCTCACAACCTTCCCTCCTTCTCCCCGCCACCCCTGCAAGAGCGTTTGTACAGAACAAAGGCTTGCTTTTAAAAACGGCATGATATTTTGCCACCTTTGTGAAAACCTGTCACAACAATATCTAATTTTGCATGAGACAGAATTTCAAATCAAGCCTCCAGAAAAGGAAGCTGTTCTTCTGCTAATGCGCAAATGTCACTTTCCACAGCTGTAAAATAAGGAACCCACCCAGAGCATTCCAGAGAGAAGGAAATCTAATCCCTCTTCTCTTCCCTCTGCCCAGGTCTGACCTTCTCAAGAAGACCCAGGGTAAACGTCGCCTTGCTGAGATCTTGCGATCTGAATATTCCAGTGGGATGGACACTGGTGTATCCAAGGTCAAGAAGAAGAAGAAGAAAAAACAGAGAAAACCTGGCAACCAGCAGATTCCAACATAAGCCAGGACCTTCCAGTCATTGGCTGCAAAAACCTGCTTGAGCACCTCAGCCGGGGGTCAGGGTGACCTGCCAAATCAACTGAGCGGCGCTTCAATTTATCAGGCAAATATGGGAGGGATCTTGGGGATCTTGGCCTCCTCCCCCTCGTTCCATAGGTCCAAATGGAATCCAATCCAGGCGTGTCCTGTTGCACTGCTGCAATTAAATGTGGCTCTTCCTAAAGATGCACCGCTTTTCTAAGGTGGTTTTTGGCAAGAAAAATAAAAAAGGCTGATTATGGTTTTCAGAGAAATGTGATGTCTGTGTAATATGAAAGCGATACGAGTGTTCTCAGTCAGAAGATGCTTTCCTGTTTAAAAAACCTGTAAAAACACTCCACAATCTGTTTGCTTTTGCTTATTTTTAACCAGAAAAACAGTAGTGGTAGAGATGTTCCAGGAACACGTTTAAGAGGAGGGAGAGGAAGCTGCCCTTTCCCCTGTCATTACACAAGGGGACACTTCTGCTCCTGACTCAGGTAATGCAGCCACGTTGCTGCCACCTTCCCTCCTGTCCTTTGTGTGCTGGGGCAAGGTCTGTCCCTGGACACGGATCATTAGTCAGATATTGCCACCTGGAAGGAAAGAGTCTCCTTAAGTTCAGCACAAGCGGTAGGATTGTGGAGAGCTCTTCGGTGTAATGACACATGGTCCCTTTGGGGCAGAGCTCATGGGCACAAAACTTCATGTCAAAACTCCTAAGTTTGGGAACAAACGTTGTCACTGTGGGAAGGAGCCAAGGTGGAATCCAGCAATCTCCAAACTTCTCCTTGCCTGCAGCGTGTTGTCATACCTCATTATGAGACGCAGAGTATGTATGAAATGTTAAAGCCTTTCAGGCTCTTGCTAACACTTGCCAGCAGTAACCTGGCTTTCAGGGTTCTCCCTGCTTCGTCGAGGCCTTTTGTGGGCACATCCCAAGCTGAGGGATTTCACTTCTTGCTCTTCCCGTTTGCCTTTTTCCTTGTTTATCACCACAAAATTGGGACTGCTGAGAATATGGCCCCAAATGGGGCGAGCGCTTGTTCCCCATTGCCCAGCGTGTGTGAAGTGGAACCCGAGCTCTAGTTTGTCTGTGACAAACACCCCCTTTGAGTTGGCATGGAGTGGGGGGTGGCGTGGGGCAGAGCAGGTGCTCCCCAAGGTCTTTAGGAGACTGACAGACCACTGCAGGGGAGCACCCACCTCTTCTCCCCATCCCTTTCACTGTGTAGGCCAGACACAAGGCCAGGCAGTACATACTGGAAAACAGTGCAAATCCCTCCCTCCAAAGGCTTTCCTTTGCCTGCGTGTGCCTTCCTCAAAGAAAGAGAGGAGGAAGAGCAGCCCACCTGTGACCCGAGTTGAGCGTGTTTAACCCAGGAACAGAAAATGCTTAAATCCAACAGCAATTTCAGGTGCCGGGAGGGGAAGAAAGTACTGAAGAAGGAATATAACCAGGTGAAAATTATACCCACTTTGTGAATACAGAATTGGGGGCACCTACTTTGGGCTATAATGAGTCGTACTAAGGGCTGTAGGAGGGAAACAATCAGCCCAAAACTGTTTAATTTCTGAAGTGAATGTAACTTTTGAGAACCAAAGTGTGTGGGGTTTTTTTTTCCCTCCCAGGCAATTACCAAACATGCTGATTTTACTGCAATACTTTTTTGAACCCTTAAGAAAGATATTAAAAAGGCTCCAATATAAAATTAACCATGTTTTTGCAGAGATTAAATATTATTTAGATTATTAGATTAAATAACAACAAAGCCCACCTGATTTTGTTACAATTACTGTTTGGAAGAGCAATCAGGTTTAAGGCAAATGTCAACTTAAGCAGAAAAGAAACCCCTGAGGACGAAAATGACTCAGAGAGAGTGATGCAGAGAGTGTAAGTTTGGGAAGAACTGATCTTGTGCAGGAGGGGAAAATATATGACCTTTTCCTGTCTGACTGTCACGTATGAATTAATAGGGGCTATTGGCAAATTCATAATAATAGGAATAAAGACCAACAGCAAAATCTCATTGCCCTCTGTATTAACTGGGCACGTAGCGTGAATGGTTACGGTGAATAATGTGATTTTTAAAAAAAAAAAAAAAAAGCTAGAATGCCTTTTTCTTCTAGCTTCACAATCTTTTAGCAGATAGCACTTGGGTGATTAGAGAAAAGAAGAGATTGTTAAAAGAAAGGCACACACACCTGAAGCTGAGCCAAGTTTGCTCTTCATAGACTCAAAGGCCGAGGTGTGGAATGTGTTTGAGTTGCAGCTGGGTCAGCAGGAACCAAATTCTGCCCTTATTTACGCTTCAGCAGCTCTGGATTGGCTCTGAGCTGGCTTTATCCTGGTGCCTCGCTCCATTCAGGAAGAACCTGGTAGGTCTGGGGTTAATTGGTACTTGACTCCAAGCATCTCTTCATCAGGGCAGGGTTTGGTACCTGCCCTGGAGCAGGGATGTTGTGGGTCCTCTGAGCGCCCAAATGCTGGAGGAGCTGCTGGGGGTCACAGTGGGTTCCCTTGGCTCAGCCCTGGCGTGGAGCAGGTGGATGTTGTCCTGAACTTCTCCTGAGCTTGTCCCCTCTTGCTCTGAGGTAGGTGGTGTGCAGTGCAGGGGACTTGGCTGGGTGGGAGCTGCTTCTGCAGCGACTCTGAGGAGACTGGCTCTTGGCAGCACTCGGTGAAACCGCAGCTTCCTTGGACTGCAGCAGGGTTGGCTTTGGTCAGGTTTCTTTTCTTACTTTAATTTGTGGTGAATGGTAGGGGCCTGGCTGCCCTGCAGCTGGAGGTTGCTGCATTCGGTCTGAAAATAATGTCACTTTGGAGCTTTTATATAAAGCTTCCTGCCAGTCAGACCTGGAGTCAGTTTGGTTTCTCTTTCCTTGCTGCTCCTCGGCTCCCAGCTCTCACACCTGGGGTCCTGCCTCTCCCCAGAGATGCTCTTGTGCCTTTTCTCAGCTCTCTTCTGTCTCTGTGTCCTTTGGAGGTGACAGGAGCCCGTGTCCTCCTCTGCTCTGCGGCTGGAAACACCTTGAGTTTACACTTTGAGGCTTTGGGATAGGAAAAAGGGAGGAGGTCACCTTGGTACAAGGGTCACAGTTGAACCCCTGCTTTCAGTGTCGAGGTCAAACACAAGGCACTGGTAGCCACGGCTGAGAAGCACTCATAACTAAGCAGGGTAGGAAGCACCAGAACTTCCCTGTTTACAATTTATTTTCCCTGTAAGCCTGGGGCGAAGGCAGGAAAAGCACCGATTGTTCTGGGCTTTCCATTCTGGCATGGTTCTTGGCGTTGAGATGAAACCATGAAATATCTCAGCTAGAAACAGCTCTGCTGATTTCCGTGCATTTGTGTGTGCTGGCATGTTCAGAGGAGCAGCTTTCCCTCTTTGTCTGTTCCCAGGGTGGTGGTCCTGGTTAAAGCTGTGTCAGGAGGGGAGGAAGATGGCCCTCAAGCTGGGTGAAAGCCCAGAAGGTGCTTCAGAGCCAGGACTGTTTGGTCCTGGCAAACCCACTGCAGTAACTGGTTTGTGTTTTGGATCCAGAGCCTGGATCTGGTAGAAACCAACCACCAGCAGCCTGTCTCTTGGAGTCTCTGTGCCCTGGGAGAAATCGGTGGAGCAGAACTGGTGCAATACCCCAAAGATTTCCTTAATGGGACTGGTGGTTCTTCTCAACTGTGCCATTTTTACTGCTTAATTGAATTTCAACCCAGCACAGCCTGTCCCAGCCCTGAAGATCATGCCCACCTGGTACCAGCCTCTGGAAATGAGTAGTTTCCAGCCTGGTGTGGGGCTGCTGTAGGTGTAGAACCAGTGCTGGTGGGCTCTGCTGGTGGGCAGCGGGGTCCTGTCTCAGACCCCACACACAAGCTGGGGGTGAGGCCGGTCCCTCAGCAGCTTTTGGGGCTGCTGAGATCCTCCCACACGAGACGTGGCTTATGTGGCAAGCACGGTGTGCTCCCACGCCAGCCTGCAGCGTGCGGTGTCTTCTCTAAACCGATTTATTTTGAAGCTTGCCGTGCTTGACACCTCCCTGGAGGAGACAGCTCAAGCCCTCGCTTCCCCTCTGTTCTCTTTCCTTCCCAGCCAGACCCAGTACGGCCAGTTCCCCTTCCCAGAGCGGAGGTTTCCTCGGGGCTCTGCCCCTCTCTCTCTCCTACTGTCCTTGTAGCACAAACCCAGCCCCGGCGCTGGCTCAGACCCCCCTGTTACAGTGGAGTTTCCAGCTTCTTCCAGATGTGAAATGGCAAATTTAAATATTGCAATTACAAACGTGTAAAGAAGCCTTGTACTTCATTAATGTAAGAGGAGGAATCTGCTATGGCTACAAGGACAATTAAATATTAGAGAATGTCTTTGATTCACATTCCTGCTGTGTAAATGGAAGGGAGGTTGCTGTATGCTCCTTGCCTCTGCGCTCACGAAATGAAAAGCACACCCACTGCAAGTTGTCCTTTGATAGATTTTTAATATGATTTTAAAGAGTTTTGTTTGGCCTCATTCTTATTCAATGAGATTAATTTAAAGCACTTATCCCCTGGGTTTAAGTCAATCCATGTAGGATTTGGGACGGGGGGTTTGTTGCCCGGGGAGGGGGGTTGTTTGCAGGCCTCTCTGAAAGACTCCTTTCCCACTTCATTAACCCCGAGCTGGGAGCGACCCCTCCCTCGCCTTTCCTCCCTCCTCCTCCTCGCCCCAGCCGAGGCCCAGGGATTTACCAAACTCCCCCATTCACATGCAAAGGAACAAGCCCCCTCCACAAAGGCCGGGGGCTCTCGCCTCCAGGCGTGGCTGTGCATTTGGCCGAGCCGACAATACCCCCCCCTCCTTGTCCCCCCCCCGGGGGTACCGGGGCCAAAGCTCCCGGGACGGTGGCATCGGGCTGGGACCCGGATCCGGGGAGGGGGGGGATGCTGTAGAGTCGGTGGGTGCCGGGGGAGGGGGGTGGCTCTGCGGGCCCCAGCCGGGCCTGCCGGCTGCGGAGGGCCGGGGGGAGCGGCGGAGGACCGGGGGGAGCGGGGAGCCGGGCGGGCTGAGCCCCGCAGCCCATCTGTCGGCTCCCCGAGACGGCGAGCCGCTGCCCGGCTGTCCCGGGGACCAGCTGCCGGGCTCGCTGGCCGCGGCCAGATGAACGACACTTTTTAAAGGGTGGAAACAATCCATTTTTTTTTTTCCAAAGCGATCATTTAAAGCACTTAGAGCAATTATATACTTAAGATTAGCGTTAATAATTCACCAGCGCCGCGGCGATCAACCGCGCCGGCCAACATCGCCCCGGCTCCGGTCCTCTCCCCGCCGCCCCCGGCCCCGCATACCGGCACTGGGGCCGGGCCTGGGGCGGGATGGAAGGGGGGGGGAACCGAGCCCCGGGAACGGGGAGGGGAGGAACGGGGGGGTGTCCCTGCAATGGGAGGTGGGAAAACTTCTCTTTGCTTTTCCCTCTCCCTCGGCGGCGGCTGATCCGCCAGAGCAAACAAGCGGGAGGGGAAGAAAGGGGCCGGCGGAGGCGAGACCGGTTTGTTTGTAAAGAAGTTTTATTTCCACATTTAAAAAAGGGGGGGGTTTGGAAGGGGGGGGGGGGGAGGGGGGGGGGAAGGGGGGGGGGGGGGGGGGGGGGGGGGGGGGAAGGAAAGGAGCGGGAGCGGCCGCGGCGCCCCGAGCACCCCCCCACCCCCCGCCCCGGCCGGGCCGGCCCCGGGATACAGACTGACAAGAATCACTTACACAAATACGCCCTCGGGGTTCACAAATAAATAATTCATATACATTTTGCGCACCGTATTTACATTTCGCCGCTTTTTCTTCTTCTTTTTCTTTTTTTTTCTTCTTTTTTTTTTTTTTTCTTTTTCCCTTTAAGTTACGGACGTCCCAAACTCTCGCCGCGGGGAGCGGTAGCCCGGCCCCCTCCCGGCCTCTCGGAGCCGGGGAAGGCGAGGGGGGAATGTCACCCCGAAACAGTCCGTGGCAGAGGGGGGCTCGACACCCCACCCCCGGCAGTTCCTGGAGAGGGGGCGGAGAGGCAATGTGTCGTCCCCCCCCCGAGCAGCCGCCCCCTGCCCGTGCTGTCGGCTCAGTCCCAGTTGGGGGGTGGGGACCCCGCAGCGACCCCGTTGCCCCTCGGGGGCACAAGGGGGTGAAGGCGGTGAGTGCCCCCGCGGGGCCGGGGGGGGGGGGGTATCAGCTCTGCCTGCTCTTCGTCCTGCCAAACCTGCTCTTGCTTTTTGCGTTCTTTATATATTTTTTTTTAAAAAGGAGGGGGGGAGGTCTCATTTTATATATATATTTATATATATTTGGGGATGAGCGGGAGTCTGTCGCTTGCTCGGTGCCCCAGAGGTGGGGTGGTCCCCTCCAGCGCCTCCCTCACACCCCCCCCCCCCCCCAACTCCAGCCCGGTGGGGTGCCGGTGGGGCTCCTCGGGGTGGCCAGGGCTCACCGGGGCTGCGCGGCCCGGGGCAGGACTCCGGGCAGCGGGGGCAGGGGCGGCGGGGGCTCGCTGCCGCCCTGCAGTCCGTGGATGAGGATGCGGGGCACCAAGGGTCTCTGTAGGGCGGGGGGGGGCGCGCTGGGTCCGCGGTACAGGTAGAGAGCGGCGCCGGGGTCCAGGTTGGAGACCAAACTCTGCGGGTAGAAGTAGGGCGAGGGGAACATCCTCTGCAGGGCTGAGTAGTTGCCAGCCTCGGCCAGCAGCTCCAGGCCCACCGCCGTCTGC
>BJBW01008508.1:0-32406 GCA_004320125.1 Scolopax mira | reverse complement strand
CAGCATCAACAGATCTACTGATGGATCAAGAAAGGAAATCATAAAAAAACCACATACCTTGTGTTGTTCTATTGCATCTACCCACTGTTGTCTGTGGTCAGGGTCCTGAGCTCGGAGGTACCAAACACTATCGTTTACGCTAATATCAAATCTGCATTCGTCAAAGTCATGGGGCTGCGACAGAAAAGAGTGTAAGAGTAGCTAAAATTAGCAACATTATCAACAATACCTCACAGAATATTTTGACACTATAAAACACTAATTAGAAAACTTGGTCTATATGGTCTTGAATTCATTTGAGATTCTAAATTCCATTTTACATAGCTGTCTCAATGAACATACACTCTCATAATGGAAAACACCAGTCTTCTGAAACAGAAAAGCCTGTTTAATTCATTCTTATTAAATAAAGCTGTTACAAAAAAGCTACACACACACACATTGACCAAAACTTCATATTTCAATTTCTTTAGCAAAATAACTATTGGACACAGATAGGAAAATACACCTATAATTTTAATATTACTATTATTATTTCAAAGGATGGGGGAAAAAAAAAGTTATTTCTATCAGTACTGATCTTAGATGGAAGGGACACATACATGGTAGCAAAAGGTACCAGGAAGTATACCAGAAGTATAAAAGCAGACTATAGCAAAATGTCAAAGAAGGGCAGGAACTAAAGGAAGCTCTGCCCCAACTATTTTCATCATGTAATACAGGGAGCAATATTCAATCCTTTCCAATATCACTACTCAATGCATCTAACTTTCAGTTCACATGCCTCAAAATACTAAAAAGCTTTTACCAGCCTTACAATGAAGCTGCTAAGGAAAGTACACAGAATCAAAACAATGATCTAACTGGTCCTGTACCCTGATACTGCCAGTTCAAAGCTAGTCCCTATCAACTACCCAACTAAGCATAACATTCCCCACCCCATCACCCCCTTGAAAACTATTCTTAAAGAAATATAGCTGGAATTTTGAATTTGAATACCAAGAAAAGTTACCAAGAGAAGTAGGAAGCTGATAGGCTCTAATTAGGACTAAAGCAAATGACACTACCTAAATCATAGAACACCGGGTCAGAAGGGACCTCAAGGATCATCTGGTCCAACCTTTCCTGGCAAGAGCGTAGCCTGGACAAGATGGCCCAGGACCCTGTAAAGCTGAATCTTAAGAGTGTCCACTGTTGGGGAATCCACCACTTCCCTGGTGAGATTATTACAATGCCTGATTGTTCTCATTGTGAAAAAAATTTCTCTTGTGTCCGATCAGAATGTCCTCAGGAGTAACTTTTATCCATTACCCTTTGTTTTTATCATGTGACTTCTAAAAAGGGAGTCTCCATCTTTTGTATCCACCCCTTAAATACTGGAAAATGGTGATAAGTACCACAACTACTGATTCCAGATGCTAAAGACAAGTCTACACATTAATAATAACCTTTACAACATAAGAACCACTCTGCAAATATCGTAGTGCCTTGTGGGTTCACAAGTCCTGCCAGCAAACCTACTCTGGCAGGGGCTCTGCTGCATAGGTTCACAGGTCCAGCCACAAGCCTGCTCCAGTGCAGACTCACCATGGGGTCACAGCTTCCTTCAGACACATCCACCTGTTCTCAAGTGGGGTCCTCCACAGGCTGCAGGCAGATATCTGCTCCACCATGGACCTCCATAGGCTGCTGAGAAACAACCTGCCGCATCATGGTCTTCAACACAGGCTGCAGGGGAAAGCTGTTCCAGTGCCTGGAGGACTCCCTCTCCTTCACTCCTTCACACACTTAGTGTCTGCAGAGTAGTTTCTCTCCCATATTCTCACTCCTCTTTCCCAGCTGCTGCTGCACAGCAGTTTCCACCCTTTAAGTACGTTATCACAGAGGCACTACTATCATCATTGCTCAGCTCAGCTTTTGACCACCACCGACTCAAAGACAGACAGAATTGTTTCTGTCAGATATGGCAACAGCTTCTAGCAGCTTCTCACAGAAGACACCTCTGTAGTCCCCCCACTACCAAAACCTTGCCTATGTAAACCTGATACAGGGCATCACATCTTCTAAACCCTCTGCTTCCCAGTAGCAAACCATCAGCATGTCAGGCTTATCTGCCAGTTCTCAGCCACCCATTGCCAGGCCCTCCTTTAGCCATGTGGTGGGGAGACATCTACAACAATGGAAAACTCTCCCAAAAATCACCAAAAAAGCAAGTTTAAAAGAATTAGCTATCAATTATTTTCCTGCTGTGACAGGAAGCCCTCTGAAGCCCTTTGGGAGGAGTTAAAAGCAATTAAATGCTATGCAGTCAGAAAGATTTGCCAAAGTTAATCTTAAAAGCCTGCAGTACTATGGATTCCACACTCCCATACACAGCTTGCTCCAGTGCACAACCATCTCTGTTTCCCCGCCCACTCCATCTCTAACCTAAATGCCTTCTAATGGGATTTAAAACTATTACCTCTCCACCCTTTTCAAAGGCAGGTTTATGTATTCCTTTTCCTTGCAGAGTAACTTTTATTGTATTTGAAAATCCATGCATTGTTGCTAAGACAGGGAAAGGAAGTATTTTCCCTTGAGGCCTAACCAAAACTTCTAAACACTTTTCTGGGCCATTCACTATATGAACACTTCTGCATTACCTACAGTTAAGAGCCTAGGCCATCTAAAAACCAGATCTAGGGTTATACTCATCTCACTGTGCAGTTCTACATTACAAAAAAGCAAGCTGATCTTGTTAGGTAAGTTTCTTCGCAATAAGAAATATCCACTTACAAGGCTAAATATTACTTCAAGAGGAAATTAGGCAGGCAACACATGATTTGCTCTTGACAGATGCCTGTTACCTATTTACGATCTTGTAGTACTTATTAAATGCCTGTTTCCCATATTTTTGTCAACATCAGACCCATTATTCCCCCCCATTTTTCTACTGCCTTTTTTTCTTTTAAAGACAGGCCCCACAGTAATAACCCTGAATTAAATGAACATGAAAGATAAGTTCTCTAATATGTATTTTACCAAGAGGAAATAAAGCACCTGAATCACATCTGATCCAATCTTTTCTCAACACGTAAGAAATCAAGCTGTTGTCAACGAACCCTTTTTGCAACCAGGAATGAGCGCACATTTTATCTTCATTGATAACTTGCCAGACTTCAGTATGTAACTTTCTGCTATCATCTGTTACATTTTCCTCCCCACTGAGCTATGGACAAACCTCCTTGGATTCCCTCTTGCTATAAACGCTTTCATTGTCTTCTGTAGCTGCATCTAGCAGGGACCACAAAGCATCACCCACAATGTATCAGGTCTGTCCTTTATTCTTCTAACATCCTCCTCAGATGAGTTTCAGCCTCTCCTTGCACATGCTGAAAGTTTTTCCATTTCTCTTCCCTTCACTTTCTTCCTGTAGATTTCAACTCATTTAATTTAGATCTCCCTTTTTCACTGTCTCTAGTCCAGTGTACACTTTCCTCCTTATGCTCAGAGGTGATTATGAAATGGTACAGTTTTTAGCCAGCCACCTGACAAGACACTGGAGGATAAATAGGGATTTTCATCAGTAAGAAGCTATGGACCCATGCTGAGGCCAGCAAATGTCCTACTATCCTTTCATAGCCAACATAAGGCAAGGAAGAGGAATGTTTTAGTCATGCAGTGAAGCAGGAAGCAAATAGGAGTTCACTATCTACCCTCAGGACCCAGAACAGGTTGGTGAACTTCAGCTGTTAACACCCCCACCCCACAGCACCCTCCAGCAGGATACATACCTAAACTGAGAGGGCACTGGGGAGCAAAACCCAGACTGACATGGCATTGCAAATGGGAGCACCACCTTTCAAAGGTGAGCTGAGCAGACTTTAAGAGTCTGTGGCAGAGGCAGTCTGTGCAAGTGCCAAGAGCTGCTCCCAGAGCCAGCATTTAAAAAAAAGCTAACAAACAAACCAAAACAAAACCCACCCCGAACAGTTAATTCATAATTCCATGCAAGAATATGGTGCAAGAAATAGGCCTTCAGCTTTCCCAAATCTCTGTATTCTCCCAAGCTTTCTTACAAGGCACCTGCAGAGAATCCTGCCTAAATAAAGATAATTGCAAGTATTCAAGTGTCCTAGATCTTTCTGTATAAAACCAACCGATACTAGCTCTTAAGTTCTAATTAAGCAAGAACAGTTTACATGAAGAAACATTTACTTGGCTACAGTTACTGAGGAAGTTGTAGCCAACTCAGGTCTCATGAGTCATAGCTGACTGTATTGCCACAAAATCCTTCCTGCTATACAGCTCTCAAGCCGAAGGTATTAATGAAACAAGCTTCAGAGCAGAATCTGCTTGAAAAATACTGGTTCAAGTGCTTAAGGCAAACCACACAGGGAAGCTTAAGTGCTTTTATATACTTCATAACCTTCAAGAATACTCCATGCGGAAAAAAAAACCACCAAAACTTGAACAATGAGACTTTTGCTTGCTCTCTTACTACTCTAAATGGAAGTTCTCCTTTTCCCTACAAGATGAAAGCTGGGGTGGTCCATAGTAGATCCAACTCAAGTCTGCACATCACAACTATTAAAGTGTACTTCTGCTGCTATTTCCATTGCAGAACTAAAAGAAAAACTTATCTATGATTAACTTATTTAACTTTTTTTTTTTAATTGTGAAGGTTCTTTGTATTAAGAAAATACTGAACAGGGCACTAGGACACAAACCAAATAGACGCCTATAGAAAGTGAGAACCACCATTCTTTAGTTCTTTCTCAGACATGAATGTCACGAGCGTAAGTGTGACAGTAGGTATCTAGCCTGGCTCCACAAGTTTGCTGTTATTAACAAAATAATACCATATACTGTTGTGACAATAATTGTAGTTTACAAATATATCAAAGTTATAAATTATAAAAACAAATTAAGTGAGTGGAGATAATATTGTACTTAACTAATTCAGCAGTACAAAGCTATACATCCCTGAAGCATTAACAGTTTATTATTGTTTTTGTGATTCCAATAAGTCTATCTTTATACAAGATTAAAAAAAAATTGATATAGCTGCACACTGATTCCATGCATAGCTAAATGTGAAAATTTGTTCAGCTACTAAATACAATTCTTGAATTTCTAGATTCCAGTCATATTTAAGCCAGATTCCAAAAACCTCTAATGCTAATTCCCGTTCATCCTGCTAGAACACCACATTATTTGCTTTTCTGTGGACTGAATTATCACAGCCATAAAAACTTGCAAGAGAACTCTGTAAGACTAATTTTATGATGAAGGCCAATGTTAAATACTACTTGTTTTATTCCCTCTAATAAAGCTATTGCAAAATTGTGAGAAATCATTGCTTTAGAAAAGGCGTTTTGGTCTAAGTAGTTAGGCTTCACAAAATTCTCTTAAGGGAAAAAGCTTGAATGATATGAATTCCTCTGATGGTCAGTCAGCTTTTGATCATTAGCACAGACTGTAGTACTAGCTTTAAGCCAACACATGAAACCTGACATTTCCCCCCCTTTTCTTACTGCAGCTTAAAGTAAGTTAACAGAACTTCTCATCCTTTTTCCATGAAAGCTTGACGATTGCCTCAGTTAAATAGTACTTAACTGAAAATTAAGAAAACTAATTGAAATTTTTGTAATCAAATTGAAAGGTTTTTCTTCAAAAATGGCCTAAATATACTTTTCTTATATCAGGACATCAAGAGCTATTAAAAACGTTAATTCTCAGCTTTTAAAATTCTGAGAATTAAAAAAATTCTCAGAATTTTAAAGTCCTCAGCTTTTGTGTCTTTTAAGACACAAAGAAGTGTCTTACATCAGTAAAACTGACAACATGTGATTATTCTTCCTATATAAATATAGTGTTTTGCATCTATTCCACTGAGGCAAATGCTGTAACCCATGCTTGGGTGATGTCTTTTTGCAAGGATGCTGTGTACAGGGACAAACCTCTCCAAGATCTCACTTCTCCACTTATCTGAGTTGGTGCGTTCTGTCATCTGCTTCATCGCTTCATCTGATAGGACAGTGTTGGAATACCACTTTGCAACTCTGATGTCTATCTGCAAGCATCCTCACATTCACAAGTCCAAAAAGTCTTTTAAAGATAGCAATCTTCACCAATTGCAACTTAAATACCCTTTATAAAAGTGGTCATGAAAAGTTACATCCTGGAAAATGAGATGCAAGCCAGGCCATCATAAACAATGTTTGCTGCTCAGAGCTGCATACACAATCTTTTCACACATGAACAGCCATGTCATTTTCTTCAACACAAGGTACAATTTATTCACTGTTTTGTGGATTTTTGTTTTCCACCATCCCCACGGAATTCAGACAAAAAGTGTCCCTTCTGCACCATTCTGAAGCTTCCTGGTATCCTCCAGTTACACAGTATCTGAAGAAACTACTACTTCCTCCACAAAAAGATTCAGGGCAGTTACCATATATCAAGATCTACAAACTGTCCTGTATGTCCTCATAGGTCATTTTGTATGTTCTGGACCTGAATGCATTCACTCAAAAGCCAAAATCCCCTCCATCCTCCCTAGTTTCCAACAGGAAATCCAGAAAATCCATTCCAGGACAATGAAATCATTCCAGAACAAGAAAGAATAGAGGGAGACAAGCAGTTATCAGAATACACTACATTGCATTTATACCATGGTATTACTTTTGAATCAGACACAAGTTCAAAAGAGGACCATGTTCACACATAAGCAATGAAACCTCACAGCAGAAGGCAGCAGACTGGACAAAGGGAGAAATGTGTATTTGATAATTTAGGAAGCAATGGACAAAAACACTATCACATGTTAAACAGAGAGAAGGTACAGCATCTTATGGGATGAGCTATAGAAAAACGTGCAGAGGACCTTAAAAAGCTTATCTGAATGCAGCAGTAAGTAGAAGGCATTGAAAGTAACAGGTAACAAGATCATATTAAACTAAAAATATCTTAACTCCACCACTTTCAGTATGCAGCATGTATTAAAATACAAAAAGTACTGCAGCTATTGAGAAGTGAGGCTAACACCAAAAAGCATATTTGTCTGTGAATAAAAACTAAAAAAAAAAAAAAAAGCAGCTGATGCCAGGAAAGGGAAGTTGTATCAACACGGCCTATATATACTTATGCTCAGGTGCTAATAAGGTCCCAAAGATAAAAGATTTACTTTAAGATTTGTGCTGTATGATTGAAAGAATTAATTTTAAAAGTAAACACAAAAACTGCATTTCAGCTCCCATGTAAAACCAGTTTGGTGTTGGCAGAGGCTGTGATTATTCAACTAGAGAAAAAAAAAAACCAAGCAGCAAGTGAAAAACCTCAGCCAAGTTTCAAAAAGTTCACATCTTAAAATAATTTTGTCTAAAGCACTTAATTCATGACAGCTCCAAAGTGTAGAGGAATTATGTTCCCTCCCTACAAAATTTAAAATGGCTGAAAATGTGCTCACTTATGAAAAACCACTGAGCAGAAAAGATAGTGAATAGAAGTACCACAGAGATTATTTTAAAGTTGTATTCTATATGGTGAATAGTACTTAACTCATCAATGGAAAACAGCTGAATTGAAATATGTCTTTTACCAATGAACAGCATGCTTGGTAAGAATTTTATCAGACCAGTCTTTTCTCTGCTATTAAATACTAGGGAGAAGCATTTAGTGAAGTAATCAGATTTCTTTCTGGAATCACTGCTCATTTTTCAGCACACAGCCTGAATACTGCTATTCCAAATCGTCCACTCCTCCTTATATCCTTCTTTGATGTTATTTCCTCAGACTGAGCATCATCAGCGTCTTTTCCTCTAGAGACCTATTCCTTTCCCCAAAGTTTGAGTACATGCAGCAAAATCCTCCCTCTGCTCAGGAACAATCCTCGTTCCTTATTCTTTCAAGCAAGTGGACTAGTTACAAGCTACGACTATAGCTGCTATGGTAGGGTCCTCCAGAGGCTGCAATGTGGACATCTGGTCTGCTGTGGTCTTCTCCACAGCCTGCAGGGAAATGCCTGCTCTCCTCCCAGAAGCTGTGGGCATCTCTGCTTGGCACATAGAACCTCCTTCTCCGCCTCCCCCTGCTCTCACCTCAGCATACTTGCAGGGCTGTCTGGTGCAAGACAGCCCAGTACCTTCCATCCCTGCCATGAACACCCGGTTTCCCTTTCTGAATTCTAAAATCCAGGCAAAACCTAACAGAAATATTGGACTAGAATGCCTTGCTTTTCCTTTTCTGAAGCAATAAGGACCCACTTTTTAATTATAGATGCTGGCTGTTTCTATTTATTTATTTTTACAGGACATCCAAAAACCTTACTACAAACAAACAAGTAAACAATATCTTTATGCCTACCAAAACAGAGATGATCCTTTTCAGTGGCAAAACATAGGACATCTAATTGTTTGCTCATTAAGAAGAAAAACTTTCCCATGGCATATTGTAAATGGCATACTTACACAGGCAGAAAAATCTTTTCAAGAAAATATGCTTAAAATATATATTTTTTTTTCATTCTTTGCTACTACCCAAACATTTCAGTTCAGGTCTTATGTTAGGATATTTGCCTTTCAAACTTTCAACAGTGCTTTTTCTTTTAAATAATTATTATCTTTCAAAAACCCATCTGAAGTAGAGGTCCACTGTGCCTGTGAAAGCAGAGGCATGCGAAATAGAATTTAGTATTAACTTGTTACCACACTATGCAAACTTAATTAAATTAACTTGGTTCAATCTGTTGCAAAGAAGCTCTCTCATCTGAGAAACCTTTTAAAATCTGGAACAAGTATATATTGTAGCTGTTACTTTAGCAGTGTGAAACCACATTTAAAATCTGAAACCTACAGTTCTCAAGAGCAAACCTGATCAACCTGGTCTTTTGCACAGCCAGCAAAAAGATTCAGATACAGGAGTGATCACATGAAAATATTTTTTTAGATTCTTTTGTGGGGAATCAACTATCCTATCACCTTACAGCACCTGTTTTGTTAATTAATATTTTATCTAATTATTTCCCTTAAATAATGTGGCATTACTATGTAGTACCAAGTCATAGTATATTGGTTTATATGTAAACATTCCACTGCCACTGCTATTCCCAACTGCCTACTGAAAAGCCAATGACTTGTAATAGCAAGAGCTAGAATATAACAAGCGTGTACTTGAAACATCATCTAAACTTGGTCAAAGACATGGAATGGCACTGTGTTATTCTAATAAGTAAGGACAAGACTGAGATAGTTGTAAACCAGCATGTGTACGCAGTCGTCGCCTAAAGTGATCCACTAGTGACTGTGAATACCCTATGCAAGGGCTCCATGGATTAGTGACCGGGTATTACTAACAGATTTAGATCTGTAGTGTGAGAAATCAGGAGGTAAGTAATGGGCCTTTCCTGTCTAAACAAAGTATGAGAATCCTAAACTTTACTGAAGTCATATTGGAGCCTTTAGAACTATCAGTTAATGATCCCAGGATATGAGATACTGAAAAGGGATGTGTGCATGTTATTGCTTTGGTGGGAACCAAACCAGAGAGTTGAGTCCTTTGCAGAAAAACACATGTGATGCTTCTCAGGTAACCCTCAGGAGAAAAATATTTGCATTATCCATTCACAATTCATAAAACATGAAAAAAACCAAAACACTAGAATTCTATCACCCAGAAAAACATCGCCTTAGAATTGGTTTGAAATCACAAAATTAAACTCATTAGGAATCCCACCATACACAGCAAGAAGCTAGAGTTACTGATCAGGCAGGAAGCAAAGCAACTTTGTGTCAACTTGAGAGACCACAAAAAGCCCGCCTGTTTCACTTTTGAAAAAGTTTATTTTTTCATGACAGTCAAACATAGAAGCAGGAATCACATACACACTGCTGTACCCCAAAAATCACTACATGTTGATTAGCTTTGCTGTATCTCATACTGCGTACTGTAGTGTGCCATGGAAGACTCCAAAGTTGTACATACACCCAGCAGCAACAGTACAATATGGATTTCATAAGAAAAACATGAGGCAACCTTGAGAGAAGAAAGATACTGTAGTCTAAAAGAGAAGCCACACTTTGCAGCACTACATGGCGTGTCAGAGAGTAGAACACCCTGGACTTATCCCCCCAGTGATGGGAATGGAGTTCAATCCCATGAAAGCAGTGGAGCTGCAGCTGAAACATAGCCCTGCTGTGCCTGTGAAAGCAGCACATTGAGACTGTAAGACACCGAGATTAGCTTGGTTTCAATTCAAACATAAGCACCTTAATACAGTATAATTGTATAAGCATTTCTATAAATGCCATATTAACATTACTAGCAACAGCCCTTACGCTTACTGTGCAAGGTTCCAGTCGTGATCTGTAAGGCTTATTATCAACTTGTTATGAAAACTGGCTCTGTGAATTAGACCTTGGTACCAGGTGTCTCTTATTAGGACAAACAATTTAAGCATGAGATAACAAAGGCCTTGAAAATATGGACATGGACTAAAAGCAGAAGGCCCAGAACCATAAACAACTTATTAATGGTCAGACACTGGTCAGTGAAAAAGTGCAACCTCCAGGCTGTGAAGGCTGTTTTTGCTCTGCACATTAGCAGCTACACAGGGGAAAACAAAACAAACAAAAAAACCCCAAACCACCAAAAAACCCACAAACCACCAAATAAACAAAAAAATAGCCAGCTGAGCAACAGGGCATGGCATCTGCAGCAGCCTGGGAAAGTAACACCTCTCCAGCACCACATCACTTGTAGTCCAAGACCAGGAGCAATGATTTTATAAAATATGGTTAGAGAAGATCCTAAATGGAGGGAGGGAGGGAGGAGCATGGCAGAAGAAGATGCCTACTTCAATTCTATTCCCATCCTGAACAACACTTTAGTCAGGTCACCTTGACCTCAGCAACTAGGACCATCAAGAACAAAGATACCAGGCTAACTATTATGGTACTGGCTACGTGGTACTGCATACTTACAGCTAATATAAATCAGATACAAGACTGGCTGCTTTGAATACATAATAATAATGGCACTGTGCTATTAGAATAAGTGAGGGCAAGACTGAAATAGTTGTAAACCAGCATGTGTACACAGCCACTGCTTGAAGTTATCCACTAATATCTGTGAATACTCTCTGTAAGGGCTCCATGGATTAGTGATACATTAGTGCATAAGTACTAATGGATAGCGATAATTAACATGTAAGACCTAATTATAAGCACAAGGCATGTTGCTAATCAATATCAGCCTAAAAGGGTTCATTCTAAAGTTTAAAATTGACACGAATTGTCAATCTAAACTCTCCCATCACAGTTGTCTCTAATTTGCTGATATATATTAATTATATTTGTGTACATATAGTTCTATATATACACATATACTAAGTTGTGAAAGAGCTTAAAAAGAGAGCTTAAGAACAACTTTTGCTCTTAAAAGAGAGCAACACAAAATTCTTTAAGATTACATTAGGCATTAGTCAAAAATGCAACCTGAGTTAATGCCTGGAGTTATGGGGTAGCAATTTCTGTTCCAAACGGCCCTTTTAACTGAGGAATGGTGGACTTCAACTGAGTGGAAATGCCCACCAAGCAGGCTAAGAAGTGGCTGAAGTCAACCAGACTATTTGATCTAATCCACATTGACTGGAATTCATGAGAAATGTGGCAAAAGCAGCAACTGAAGTGTATGCTTAAAGAAGGCGGCAAAAAGATAAACTGGGAAAAGCAGAAACAACACTCAAATAGTCATCTGTGAAGACCTATTCTGAGTGTACAAACAGAAGTGAAAGGCTGGTAAGTTGGCAACTTCAGCAGGCAGCAAAACAGAAGATGGCCTACTGCAGTAGATAGTAGATAAAAAAGGGTATTCTGACCTTTTTACTTGGCTTTCTGAGAATACATATCGAAAAGAGGTCTGGTATTGTACAAATAGAGATGTTAAACATCTCCATAGAGATGTTAGAAGTGTCATTAATGGCTATCGCAAGACAGATCAATTCATCAACAGCAGGTTGCCTAGCAGGACTGTTAAACAACACTACAACTCTGGAGGGGAGTGACATAAGAACCAACTGCTGTATACATGAACAATAAATCAACTATAAATCAATCTGAAAAAGATACAAAACGAAAAAGATACATAGAAATTCATATTGAGCAACAATAAGGATTGCAAATACCACAGGAAAAAATATGCAAAGGTATAAAATCATAACTTCAACATCAAATGCAAACACTGGAATTATTTAAGTCTTGGTATAGCATCCATGAAATATGCTCCATAGCATGATATAAAACATGAGCTGAAATGGATGTCAAATCAAGAACACTGCTAAAATCTAAATAATTCCTAAAAAAAAAAAAAAAGGCAAGTGGGGCAGTAATATTCTAATTGATACTAGAAAGTTGACAAAAGTCCTTTTGGATTACAGCCCTAATTTAAAGCGTGTAGTAACACATTATTATGTTCAAGTACAATATTGCTGAAGAACTCAACTTTAAAGTAATTCTAAAATATATAGCTAATGCACATTACCGATTTTTATTTTGACATCTTAATCATCATGAATTCTTCATCATATGAAGAACAGTCTCGCCTGAGCTGATCTGGATGCTTATTTTTCCAGTTCTGACTTAATTGCTTCAGTACATACTAAGGAAGAAATCTCCCTTTTTTCTACCCTGCTGAATAATTACCTTTTGCTTCCCAAGGAGATTAGCAGTCTATGACTTTGATAAACACAGGGCAACATTCTGATATTTTCACTTCGAACATTAACCCATTAACTACTGGTTCAGATACCTCAAAGACATGAAGACATGTACAAATGGATGTGAACACTAAAAATATTTGTCCAGGAGAATCATATCTTCCAAGCAACTTCTGCCTGCTGTGCCAGCATCAGCCCAGTGTCATTGACTCCCTTTTTCTCCATCTCTCCTATTGCTCATTGACATTTTCTTCTCCAGAATACAATCACTTCAGACCTTTCACATATGATTAAGCATTCCTGACCACACTTGCCCCTGCATAGAATATCCATTCAGATTTCTCTTCCATTTAGCCAAGATTTTCCACCAGTTTGGATTTAGCTGCTCAATTATTTAAGGCACACACCAAAGCCTAAAGATACTAATTGCCATGTGTCCTAAGAAAACACCTATCTAGTTAGGGCTTGTATTCTACATCTTAGTTTACCCAGGTCATCTTTTTAGTAGCAATTGAGGCTGAGAAAGCACTTTATCAAATTACAGAAAATGAATTATTTAATTAAATGCTCATCACTTTATAGTATAACAGATTGTTTTCTGACCTCAGACAGTGGGAAAGAATATTTTCCCATGCAATTAGCAATTATTATAAATTTGCTGCTACAGTATTTCTGCCCAGGGCAAAAATTTATAGCTTAGCTTTTTTAGTAAAAGCTTTCACCAACTAAAATATCAGCTCCTATTCAGCTTAACGAACAACATACTGAATCAAACCTATCAGTACATAAAAGCTTCAATTACATCATTATTCTTTTATCATAAGCAGGTCTGTTAGCAAGATCAAAGTTCAAATCAGTAGCTAGAAAAAAGCAGATACAAAGTTTATGCACTTGTTATGCAGTGTTGATCCACTTCTCCACTTCTATGAACTGCCACTCCAATTGCTTCCGAAATACCACTACATCTCACATTTTATAAAATTTAAAAGAAACATGTCAATCTATTGTTAATGTCAAGGTACATTTTTTTAGTCTGCTTTGCAAGACATGATTCTTAAAGCTACAAGAGTTTTAAACAATACTGCTAAGAGTATTTGTCTAGCACTGACATCTCTTTCAATTAAGAGTACACTTCTTTATTCTAAAACATAAGTATTTGTAGAGTCTAAAGTTTCCATGAAAAAAACCCCTCTCATATGAAGCTTCTGTACTTGTTTAAATTGACAAGTGTATGAAGCATCCTCTGTTAACCTGTCAGTCTATTTTCAAAAATGTCAACCTGTACTTCCTCTCACAAGTGGCCAATTATTAATGCTGGCCAGTGTTATATTCCAAATAAACCAGAAATACTGCTAGAGTAAGGAAGAATGGCTGTTCAACTAAATGTTTTTTTTTTTAAAAAGTGGGGTAAGTTTTTTTCATTATTGTTGTCTGATTATTGGATAGAATCGTCTCACTCTTTCTTCAGACTATGTGTAAGGAAATGAGAAGTTTAAAATTGGAAACTGCCAGTTTAGCTCTTTCACATATAGCATTCTAGTTCATTTCATAAACTGGAATGCATTTATACCAGCCATAATTTATAACATAAATATTTATTAAGTTCTTCACAAGAGCAATTTATTGTTATAAAAAAGCTAACACAATTTATTAAGCTGTCTCAGGCAGACTGCAGTTTTCCATCTTCTTACCTGTACTGAACTCCAGATATTCACAATAGATATTCAAGAATTCTACCCTTTCAGAAATCCATTCTGAAGGGAAATGGCTTGCAACTTTAATATAAAACATCATTATTGCCATCATTAAGCATCAGTGCTTTCTAATTACTGTTTCAGGAAAAAAACAACTCTAGTTTACTGAAAATATCTCCATTATACGAACGGAATTTATTGCTCAATCCTGGTCCAGGCACTTCCACAGAACTGTCTAAACATCTCTTCACAAGACAATAACAACAAAGGGTTATTAAAAAAGGACTAATAACTGCTAGCATGTTTCTACTAAGATTTTGACATGAGTATGTATCATCACAGTATAACTAAAACCAAGGAAAATCATTGCATCACAGTAATTGCATCTTGCTTAAACTACTAAATTAGAAATCAAGATTTCCAGAATAGTAATACATACATAAAAGAAGACAAAGAGTAACCACAGCATTATAACAACATGGCAAGTATGAATCCCATGCAAAGAAAAACTGAAGTTCAAGTTGGAACAAAAGTTTTGGAATTCTTCCTGTATACGTTAAGTCACCTCTAGTGACAAAAAAATATGAAGTTCACAGTTGACTGATT
Source organism: Scolopax mira (assembly GCA_004320125.1). Classification (NCBI taxonomy): domain Eukaryota; kingdom Metazoa; phylum Chordata; class Aves; order Charadriiformes; family Scolopacidae; genus Scolopax; species Scolopax mira. The sequence continues at coordinate 17,412 of BJBW01008508.1, read as the reverse complement.
TTAAGCACTCTTAAAATTTAAGAAGCATGACATTTCTCTAAACATTTTTCAAGATCTTCCATATCCAAGAGCTATCCTGACCAGCCAAATCCTTTCTGTAAAAAAACCTTAGAACTCATGAGATAAACAGCTGACTGGCAAGATTTGTAAACAGCTTTGAAAATCTATTAATATAATAGATTTAATCCACCAGGATTAAATCAGTGCTGGCCTTTCTGTGAGACTGCCTGAAGCCAGCAGGGGGAGGAGGGGTGCACACAACAGATGACTTCAAGAGTTCCAGGTGAAGTTATTGTATGCATGCCATATGATCATTGATGTATCACGCTGTGACTTCATTAGTTACTGCAAGTCACTCTCTACAAAAGCCATGATAGCACTATCAGAATGGAGACAGTCATCAAAAGACAATAAAAGCTGAAAGGCCAATTTACCTCGAAATTGGACTTCCAGCTCTACAGAGCATTTCTGTTTGTTTTTGTGACACAGCCTACACTTTCCAAATTCAAAGGCGAATCGCACAGATCCACCAATACAAGACTGCCATCAACATCCACTCCTAAGCCTGTACACAGAAGTCCCCACGGGAAGTTTGATTTTAGGAATGAAAGATGGTATCTGTGCTTTGATGGTCAGAGGTCATCTGGCTTTGACAGCCAATTACAGCAGTAATTTCAGATTTTCAGGCTACATTAATATAACAAAGCATAAATCTGTATATATCTTTTTATCATATGCATAATTTCTTCTTATTTCATGACAACACAGCAGAAATTTTGAGTTCAAGCATCCACTCTGTTATGAAACAGTTAAATACCTTCATAGTGTTTTTCCTTAACTGGCTAAAAGCAACTCAGTGAGCATCATGTACTGACTTTCATTGTCCTCCCCCATAACTTAGTTCACACTTGATGTAACCCAGTGAGTACACAGTAAACATTCATCCTTTAGTCCACTATTCCAGAAAAAAACCAGCACTTTTCATTCCCAGAGGTTAATACAACATGTAGTGCAACCAGATGCCATCTTTTTCATTCAATTAAAGACTATTGTCACAGGAACCTATCTGTTTTGGAGGAATGACATTATAATTCTACACCTCAAATACCTGAGGAAGCTAATTTAAGAAGCTAATTTAACAAGTCTTCCTCATTAAATGAAGAGGGTAGAGACACATGTTGTCTTATAAAAATATCCCTGTAGAATTATCTGTCTATCAATCTCTGTCCATTATGATAGGAATGATAAAACAAGAGCAGAAGCGACTGTGGCTTTCTGAATGCAACTCTAATGTCTCCATACTACAACTTATCATTAGGCTGATCTTCATTGCTGGAAGTACAGTAAGACTACTCAGCAACAGCAGCTTTCCACATTTGTGCTTATACATCAACAGAACATGGACATTCTATACTAGTAGTAGCATTTATTACACAGAAAATAATTTCATTCCTTATTGAATCCAAAAGTACATACCTAATCTGAGTGCATAAAAGAAAGCTTCATGAAAATCCAATTATCCTTTCCTACAAGAAAATATTACAGCAAACAACCACCAAATCTCATACCACTCATGTCCTGCTTTGTACTGTAGGAAAACTTACTGAAATACAACAGGTTAGCAGATAATATGCCTGACTCTAGATCAGCAAAACTAAGGAAATCTAAACTTAGAGTGAAAGACCTGAAAGAGTTAAAAAATATTCATGATTAAAATCAACTACATCAAATCAGGGCTACTGAACATTAAGCCAGTAAGAAACTTGACTCTACTGTCTACCAAATCACATGACGGAGTAAAGTTCCACTAATAGCAAAAGTAGTTTTCACACATCATCATCTCAACATTTATTTTATCAGCTACTGGTGTTCTCCTATACATTTAAATACATGCTAGTAAGCATAGTTAGTAAGACATTACAAGAACATGAAATTAAAGATTAACTATGTACTTCAGGAAGAATATTTTAAACATTTATCTTTAAGCATAATTAATTTTCTATTGGAAAAACATAGGTTAAAAACCTTAAATTTACTAACAAACAACTATCAAACTGGAAGCATTCATGCTAAAATTCTAATAACTTCTGAAAAAATGGGAGATGGAATGACAGTTTCAAAAGTAAATATCTATATCTTAGAGACATGAGATGATCCAAAAGTATTCAAGAAACTCTAATATTTATAAAACAATCACTTTAACTGCAGCTAAAAATAATTAGCAGGAGTTCACTAGGTTGAGATCCACCTCAAACCACAATCAAGCAATTAAACTATCAAATACCACTCACAAAGCATGAGGCTGAATGACAATGTAACAACTAAAATATCAGATTAACTTTTATAACTGTGCTCACTTTTCATTCTCTGACTCCACAGTTTCTTTCTACTCAAAAAGTAGAAGAACTGAAAAAAAATTCAGATTAAACTCCAAGCTACCAGATGTAACAAGTGCCAGAAAGCTTTTTTTTTCCCTCTTCTATCTGTAAGATACTTCTGACTAGGAAACATGTAACACTGGAGCAAGCTTGCCAACTTCCTTTCACGAAGTGCAATGTACCAAAACATTCCATCAGCAACGGCAGCATCGCTGTAATCTCTCACTCCACCACCACAACTGGAATTCAGGCCACTGAGGTGTGCTCAACAGCATGTTTCCCTAGATCCTTGCTGTCCCTTGATCCCCCTTGTTGCCACCACCTTCCTGTCTCTGCCTGGTTGGCATGTTAAGCCTCATGCTACTGACCTTGAGTGCTTTGAAAATCCAGATCAGAGGTTGGAATTACTAGAGACTGCCAAAACTACACTTAAAACCGAATTCCTAGAGACTGCTGTTGTCCACGATATATACCTGAATAAGTTAAATCTTGAACAAGTTCTAAAATTTTAAGCAGTTTTAAAAGTTTTAGAATAAATCAGGTGATTTGTTTTAATTCTTAGATGATCTGACATTTAAAGGCAAAAATCTGCTTTTTCTTCCCAAGCTTTTCTCCAAAATAGATAGTTGATGCAGTCAATCCAGTCTTCTTTTTTTCCCCAAGCCAAGATGTTTTTAATAAAATTCTATTTGTAAGCTAAATATTAGTAAGAAAGAAAACTTCTCATTTGTCACCCTTAATACAGTTTGGAAAAAAACCAAACACCACATTTAGTGGAATAAGAACATAAATAGTAAGATTTACTACTGCTACTGTAGGAACTTGTATGCTACATAGAAGTCCAGCTATTTTTTCCCTAAATCACATGATTGGGCTCGCTATTTAACAGTAACACAGAAACATGCTTTTTTTTGACAGCATAATTAATACATAGTTCTAAAAGCCACAAAAAACAGGTTTTTCCCTTTTTTTTTTTCCTTCTAAGGTCAATTCATCTTCAAGAGATTTCATTCCTATGTAGGCTCTTTATTCTTACCAGTGTAAGAATAATAGCGGATCTTTTAGCATTAGACAAAAATAGCAACACACTAACTTGTCCAGAGGAGGAAGCATGGGATAGAACATTTTCTTTTGGAAATGTTCTACAAAGTCGTGTTCAGAAAGTACAGTCAAAGAACTACTATCTTTTCTCTCTAGTGCTAAGTATAAAGACTGTGACACATTACCTCCTTTGGGAAGCTGTTCTAGGGTGTTAGACCAACCCCTGGAAAAAAAAAAAACTTTGCAGCCTCCAGAGGCAAACTGTATCCCTACCCACAGAAACCTCTAACATAAGAGATTAAAAGCTGCTTACTGCAGCCGCAAATGAGAACAGCTTGTTTTCTTATTAGGAACTCCTTGCCCCTGCTCCACAGTGTTCCACTGATACCGCTAATTTTCATAATAAATGACCTAACAGAACTTGCCATAGCCATGTTTGCTTTCACCAGACATTAGCCTACAAATATGTAACACCCCAAAACGTGAAAAGATGGAAATAATGAAATAGCACTTACTGTAATCACAGCCTTGCTCAGACAGATAGAGCCTCTGCAGCCATACTCCGTTTCATCTTCAGACTTGTAATAACTAAGCGTGTTGCTTTTCAGAACTACCCATCGATCCTGCCACCCATGAATGTAATTGGTCCACTGAAAAAAAAATAATTTCCAAATATCAGCAAAGGGAAAAATAACAATAAAAGACAGTGAGGCTGATATTTCTAAGGCTTTCAAGCACCAGCAGAAAAAAAAGCAACTTATTTTAAGAGTTCTCCCCGATTGAGAACTCTTGGCTGCACAAGTTTGGTCTTTAGTCACAGGGCAAAAATTGTAAGTTAAATACAAATGTAAACAAAACCGTTGAAACTTATTTTATCATACAAGTATTTCTTTGATCATCACTACCCTTCTTTGACAAAAAGCTCTGAGAAATAAGCTCTTTTCAGCATCTAACCATTATTCATTCTTTTGTCATATATAAATAGGGGGGAAGAATGTCGGATAAACAGGCTTGCTTCCACATTGTACTGTATGTATTAGTTAATGCATATCCCATAACTACATGTTAGCTCTAGTAATAACAAGAGGGGGTCTAAGGAGAAAACAAGTTCTATACCTGAGAAATTCCTAACAATTTTCAAGTGTAGGTAAAACCTTGATTTGCTCTCCAAAGATAAAGCCCTTTTTGATCTCTTAATACATCAAATCATTACATTCAGTATTTCTTAAAGAAAGCCTCAGCTGTGCTCAGTACATGAACTGGTAGCACAAGCTGTCATGGAGGTATATTATTTCATGCCTTCATCTCTTCCCATCTCTCATGGTCCCAACTCCTCCCAGGTGTGAAAGGCAGAGTCCAAAGTTATCTTGGGCAAAAGAGCAAGGGACAGGGAGGAAAGTACCTTCTCTTCTCTGCCAGAGTTAAGCGAGACAAATATAGCAGTCAATCTTGCATTTGCTGTTGCAATCAACGCTTGGTATTGCAATCAAAATGTGCCACAAATTAAGAGACTCCATAAAGTACACTGAATAGGCATACCGTTTTAGCAAAGAAAAGACTACTGGTTTTTCCAACATCTAGATTCTTGTGCTTCAAGAAGGGCTTTTCCATGCTTAAGTTCTTTCCTTGTATCCACCTTAAATTTGTTAGCAGGAAATACAATGGAAAAAACCCTAGAGTTCTGAAACATTTAAAGAGACCAGCAGGATGTTCTTCTAATAACCCATTACCAAATTACTCTGTTTCCTTCAAAGCAGAGAAAGTTTCCTTTTCTTCACCAAAAGGCAGAACAACTGAGAACTGCAGCCTACTTATATTTACTTCAGGAGTAAATTATACACACAGTTATTAAAAATAGATATTTTCTCAGTAGAAAGTTTGGTATGCTACCAGTTCATTTCAATTAGTTTGTCTCAAGTATTTCTGAGACATCAACTAAGAAAAGGTAAACTTATCCCTCAAGCATATTCACTGCAACAGGTTTCACCATACTTGACTATTCGGATTACGTACCGTGTTCTCACAGGAAAGGTAGAGTCAGCTACACTGAGCATAATTATCCAGAAAAATAAAAAGTTTGCACATACCTAAGTTACAGAATGTCAGAAGCCATGGCTTCACATGCTATGCCAGTAAGAAACAGTACCTGGACTTAATAAAGTATTTAATTTGCCAACATAAAAATCAATTATATCCCACAAACACTAAAGTTTCTAGTGATAGAAGCATCTAAACAAAGGAAAACTTTGCAATGGAAAAACCCCCAAACAATAAAACTACACTAAACTAAACCCTCACATTCTAAATGCTGTAACATCTCACATTCATCTCTCCCTCCCCCATCCACTATTAGAAGACAAAAATCTTACAAATGAAAACCAGGACCCTTCTTTTCTCCTAACTGCTCCTCTCATCTTTAGGGTTAGAAATGTTTTCAGGCTGGAAAGAGTTCACTAAGTCTCTAGCAGAGTCCTAAACCCGTTTCGCCTGTTTTCTCAGCATCCAGGGCCAGTTTACGATTTCTGTATCCAGTGACCTGTGCCTCCTACGCTGCTTTGTGTTCAGCCTTATCGGGTGGGACAGGAAGAAAATCCAAAACACAGTGTTACAGTGTCTAAATTCTAAAGATGTTTCAACGCTACTCTGAAGGTATGTTCTGTAATAATAACAAAACTTGCTTTCAAATTTAGTAATTCAATATTCAACTTTAAAGGACTCCTAGAAATAAAATTCCTCAGTACCACCCCACACCTACTCGCAAGTCAACTTATTTTCAGCCATAAAACAGAAAAAAAAAAAATGTTTATTTTTAAATAGGGAAACAAGCTTTAGTGCCATTTTCCTTCAGTTCCTCCCGAATCTCTTTGCCGCAGGAGTACTTCAGTGCCCAGTTTCGGTACTCGGACCAAAAAGCCTGTGGCTCTCCCGTGCCGGTGGCGGCTCCTGGGGAGGGACTGCGGGCTGTGCCTGCCTTCGAGAGCTCCTGGCGGGGGCAGCGGAGCCTGAGGCGCGGAGGAGACGCCCTCCCCGGGAGCACCCGGCCGCCGCCTCCCGGGCCCGGCCCTCCGCAAACTCAGGCCGGGCAGCCAGCGGGTTCAGTGCGGGGGCCGGGGGTGCCAGGGATCCCCGGGCCGGGCAGCGACGACGCCTCCGCCAGCCGCGCCCGCGGCTCTCCCCCAGGGAAAGGCTTCCTCCCGGGGCGGGAGGCAGCTGCGCGGAGGCGGAGAGGGGGCCCGGCGGCTGAGGGAGGAGGGGACGCGGGCGACTGGCGGCGGGCGCCGCCGCGGCTGCCTGGCAGGCTCCCTGCCGTCAGGTGGCGGCTGCCCCGGCCGTGCCAGCGCCTCCCGCGGAGCCTCCCGGCCCCCCCGTCAGGCCCCTCCACCGGCTCCTCGGCCTGATCCTCCGGAGCGGGCAGCAGACGGGGCTGACAGCCGGGAAGCTAGGGAGAGGCCCCAGGAGAAGGCTTACCTTACTGAGCACCCCGCAGAGCTCAACAGGCAGCCCGAGCTCGGTCTCGGGGTCCTCCTCGGAGCCGGAGGAATTCCAGCTCTGGTTGTCCGACATGGAGACCCTCGGAGCCGCAGCCACCGCCGAGTAAGGAAAAACCGGAGCGGCCGCCGCCCACAGCAGCCGCAGCCTCCTCCTGCCGAAGGGACGGGAGCGGCGGGCTCTACCTGAGGCGGCACCGCTCCGCGCCCGCGGCTGCCACCAGCGCCGCCCGCCCCTGGCAACGACCGGCCGGTGTCAAGACGCGCAGGCTCAGGCTTCCTCTTCACCGCAGCTCCGCGGCCCGCGGCAAGAGCCGCAACATAGAGGTGGTGGCGGTGAAGGAGAAGGAGGGGCGAGCGCGCGTCAGCCTGCCGCGCACTCCGCTCACAGCTCCTCCGCTCCGGCCGCCGCCATCTTACGAGAAGCGGGTGCGCGGTGCCACTATTTACCCGCTCCGCCCCTCGCCCGCCCACCCTCCCAGTCCCTCTGGCCGGGCCGAGCGGCGCTTGGCGGGAGTTGTAGTCTTTCTGCCCTCTTCCCCCGGCGCAGCGGGGAGCCCGGCTACCGTTGGCTCTCGGGAAAGGTAGTGTCTGCTGCTCGCCGGCCCTGCGCGGGGTGCTGGGAGGTGTAGTCCGCCGGCCTGTGGCTGCCATCTTAGTTCCCTCATTTCTGTGGCGTTACCGGTGCGTGTCGCTTCCGTGCCCCCGATGAGGTGGGGAACTCCGCTGCCCCCGGGTGAGGGCGGAGACGTTACTCGGGGCGATGTTTGCTTTATTTATTATTTTTTTTTCTGGGGTGGGTGGAGGGGGCTCTTTGGTGAGGTGAAACGTCCCTCCGGCCCCGCTGGCGTTCTAGCCTGAGAGACGCGGCCTCGTCTTCCCCGCCTCAAAGCGGCGGGACTCGGAGGGTGGGCGCCAAACCGTTCCCTTAACAAAAATGGTGGCCGCAGGAAGAGGCGGGGGGTACTGCCGGCTCCTGGGGGAATCGTGAGGGAAGGGCGGGCTACCCCACCGCAGGTAGCGGATCCCTGCCCCGCACGGGGCTGGCGGGCACCGGCACCACTCGCTGGGGCCAAGAGGCGCGGCCTGGCAGGTAGCCGTGGAGTGCGGCGACGGGCGGGCTCGGTAGCCCCCTCCTTGCCGGGAGCGTTCCTTCTGCTTCACCGGCTGTGCCCAAGAGCGTGTGTGAGGAGCGGAGCGGGCAGCGGCGGTCAGCAGTCTCCTTTGGCTGCGAGGTAGCGGTGTCCCGGGTTTTGTTTGTCCAATGTTTTCACAGTTTAGGGGGAAAAAAAAAAAATTTTTTTTCGCCCTAAGAGTTTTTCCTGAGCTGTGTGTCCTTGCCGATATTTAGGGGATGGTGAACGTGTCACTTCACAGTTCATGAACAGATGTAGTGGGTGAGGAAGGACATAAGATTTGTGCTGACTCATCTCCCTTCTCGTGATTCTTTGTAAAAAAACCCAAAAAGTGCGTTAAATAGCGTTGGTTGAGGAAACTTCAGTTTCGGACCAGGCACTTCTGGTTATATCACAAGAGCAATGGTGTACATTTATATTTTGTCTGACTTCCTACTTAGGAAAAATCGTTGTGTTTTTCCATGTTATGTTGCTTGAAAGTTTCCATTGAGGGTGGTTTGTTTGGGGTTTTTTTAAAGCGATTTTAACATGGACATAGCTATTTCTATGCATTCTCTATGTACGCAGCAGCAGCTAAAAGTTTAATAATATTAGTACCAGATGAAAGACTCTGGTATAAATATATTTACAATGAATGCAGCTCTGAGAGTGACTGGTAAAGCAGCACCAAAGAATTTGAAAAAAGCTGTCACAGACATCTTAATATCTGTGTAATGATTGGAATGCACAGAAAATAATTTATATGTGTGTACTGTGTGTGCTTTTTTTAGATAATTCTATAATATATGAAACATTGTTGAGAAACCTAAGTTCACCAGCTGTTTGTAAAGAAACCAAGCAAGATTTTTTTTAGAGGCTGCTGCAACATACTGCATCTGTTAAGCAAGCAGAGTGGCTGAATTTTGTATATATTGAATATGAAAATAATTTATAATTCTTCATTGCAGTACATTGAAGAGGTTAAGTGATATCACCTGTAAAGCCAGTCATGTTTTCCCCATTAAACTCTGACTGAACTTCTTTCTCTATCCTGATCTAGAGCAGGAAATGAAGAGACATGTCTGAGCAAATCCTTGTTGCAGTGATGTGCACTACGTAGCCATGCACTGTTATGCTTTCAGTCTATAACTACTCACTTCATTAAAGAAATAACTTTATTTATTTATTTTTTTATTTATCTCCAGACTATAAACTGACTCAAAGAGGTGTTAAAAAATAAAAACGCTATGGGTAGATAGTCTTTCAGGTTGTTTAACAAACATAGCTGTCCTTATTAGAATATTTGTTAAATTATTAATTCTAGCTAATATTTTATAACCAAACTGTAAATTAATAAATAGTGGATGCTAAAACATTTGGGTTTTCAGCTTCTCATGTAATGCTTTGTCTGTGCTAATAGATTTTTTTACATCTGCCACATCCTCCTTATTTTTCCATAGCATCACCACTTTATGTCCTTCCGAAAGGTGTACTGGAACTGTGAGTACCTTAACTCTTCTTTCTAATGTTCTGACCATCTTTTCACATGTAATTGCCTGTCTATAACTCTTAATGAGAATGGGCCATGTCTACATCAGAAAGAATACAGTGCAGTGCAAGTGGATTTGTAAAGGAATCATTTGTTGTGGAGGACCTTAAATTCATTTTATATGTGCTTTAAGAGTTGTGTCTTGGACTAGCACTGGTCTGGTCCCACGGAGGGCACCTCCATTAGCAATTATAATGCATCAGGTGTTCTCTGAAAGCACAATCTTCTACTTTAGTTTAGTTTGAAAAGAATCTGGTTTGCCTGCTATAAGACCAATCTGGAGAACATCAAACTGATACGCTTATGTAGACCACTCACTCCTCTCTACCTGCTTCTATTCCTTTTCTACTGTCCCGTTATGCTGGGTTTGTTCTTTTCATCACAAACCCCAGTCATTATTTAACTTTGTACTGTTTTAGTGTCTTAGAGATTGCAATAAGTTTACAAAATAGTGTTTTAACTGGAAATAGTCATCAACTTTGTTATAACAGTGGAACAGATACTGTCATTCTGTATTGCTTATACGCTTATTACAAGTTGTAATACAGAAATGGTTTATTGAGTTTTACGTGTAAAAAATGTCAGTAACAAGCATCATAAAATGAGTAACTTTATAAATACTGATTTTTTTCTCTCCTCCTTTTATATCTCCTATTTCCACTCTTGTACCTTCTGTTTTAGCGTGTTCTTTATATGTATTAAAATACATTCACCGGGGCTTGCTTTGTGCCCCGGTGTATTGCCTACTACTATAGGCTCTGAGATACAGACGATTCAGGGTTTCTTTTTAAAAACAATTGTGGTCTCTGTTAGGTTTTTTTCTTCTAAGTAAAATAAATAGAAGATTTATTAATATATTTGCATTAAACATATGTTTGTAGAAATAAGGTTGCAGGTAACTACACCACTTCTGGTATAATTTTTACTGTGTTGTTAATAGTAATTCAATTTTTTCATTACTTTCTTATGGATTAAACTGCTTAAAACATTTGTTTTCAGTAATCTAGAAGTACTACGTTAGAGTCTTGAGACAAATCTGTTTAAAAGGCTTTGTAAAATGCTGAATAGAGACAGAAAAAGATAGCACAGTTCTTTGCCCTTTGAATAAACTTTGGTGTTTTAAAGACATGAGCTTTTTTAGACAGAGAAGTTGAAAGCAGGTTTTACAACAGAATTGTATTGCATCTTGCCTGCAGAAAATTAATATGGAATGAGTATTCCATTTGTTTCACTGGCAATCACTCTTCACATAAACAAAGAATTAATCAAACAGTTCGATGAATGGCATAAAATGCATCTTTTGAAGTTTAATTTTGGGCATTGTCAGAAGCAGTCTCTGTTATCTGTTTACTTTGCAGTGTGAATTATTTAGTTTTTAAAAGGATTGAAAAGTCTGTAATTTATTATGTCTTAAAGATAGTGAGTCCAGGAAAGACATATTTCTAGGGATTTGGCTTTTTGAAGGCTAGGTGCTTGTATGTGATCTGTGTTTTTGTAAAATGCTGAGTCAGCTGCTACTTGGAAAATAGTCGTATTTGGCTTGGGCACTTGGAATTTTCACTTCTGTAACCCTGGCCTGGTTTACTCATTATTAATTTATCAAGTACTTTGGTTTATTAAATTTGTAAAAACACATCTTTCTTAAAAGGTTCTGTTTTCTAAGGAATTTTATTATATATTGAGAGAGAGAGAACAATGAAATAGTAGCAGTTTTGAATGCACTAGTATGGTACCTAGGTGGTTAACACTGTGTATATTAAATGCTAATAACGTAGTTTTATAGTTCTTCCTGACAGTTCTTTTCTTATAAATCACTACAGGGTTAAAACTGGCAGGAGTCCTCCGAGCTATTTGGAAACCAGGGCTCTAGTAAATATCAAACTCTCTGTGGCTGGAAAGAATTGAGCAGATAGTTCATAAGGACAGTCTGATGTGCTTGCTTGCACATGCCTTTGTTTGTTGGTGGTTTATGCTGATGAGAAGGAGACTTTAGAAGCTGATACTTAAATCATTATGGAAGGAACATGTTTTTACAAGGAAATGAGAGTTAAAGAGTTTGCTAAATTTGGTCTCATCATCCAGAATGTTTCCTTGCCAAGTCAGTACTTGGAAAAGACAGGTGCACTTCTTGTTGAAAAGTATGTTGTGTAATGTTACTGTTTGAGAATAAAATCATTATTCAAGTAATGGATAAAGGAAGTAGTATGAAATCAAATGCACTACTGGAGTTTGTAGTGTAACCTTTTAAATATCAGAAATATTAAAAATATTCTGGCGAGGCTGAATTTTCCTACTTTGTTGTTCTTGCCTTAGACTTTCAAGAAGTAAAGCAGTGCATTTATGGGAAACCCTTTGTTCAAAGGGCCTGAGAATTGGTACGTGAGTTTCTATACCAAGGTGTGTTAGGTGGGTTCTTTAACAATGGTGATTCAGTTATAAGAACAGCCTCGGTGAAGATACTTCTGTGCAGTGTGTGGAATAAGAAGTGCAGCTACATGTCCACCAGTTCAATCTTAATTAGCAATTGGAGTAAAACCAAAGTGGTGTCCATTAAAAATGTTGCTTTAGATGAGTTCTGGTCCTACTGGGAAGGTCTTATATAGTCTTTTATTTATAACTTAAAGTATTGTCTCAGTAGTACCCAGAGTCTTTGTTTTGAGGTGGCCTATGATGTGGTTTCCAGTTGCAATAATTTGCAGTGCAAGAGAGACATTTGAAAGATTTGGACTGAAGGTAATTCTTGAATCAGTCTGCTTGGCTTGTTTGTTCTGCATTCACTTTTCAACTCTTTATTCTTCAAGTACTCCTCAATGCTTGGCAAAAAGTAATGGAGTGGATGGAGAAAATATTTCATGCTAGCTTGCTTGTGTAATCTTTGCTATAAGTGATTTCCATTTCTGCCCAAGAGAACCCGCATTCACTTATGGTGGAGTTTAACAGCTTTCCACATCTCTTGTTAAAACAATTTTCACTATTTTTTTTTTTTGGTTGGTTTGGTTTAGTTTTTCGGTTTAGAAAAGTTGTGGTTTAAAAAAAAGGATTTGCTCTCTTATCCTGTGATTCAGTATATATATAACTTACTACATGACTTCTTTGGAGTATATTTTATATTTTCGTGAAAACTTTCAGTTTATATATAGGTGAATACAAGTTGTTTCTGATCCATACTACACCATGTTTGGTTTTAGCCAAAAGCCTGAGAAGTGGTCTTTTGTGGTCAAAAACCGGATGAAGTCTGTCCTATCTTTGTTAATTGTTTATTGTGCTTCCATTGCTTTTATAGAACTCCTTTAACATCTTGGTCTTGCTATCATCCATTCTCTACATTTATTCATGAAGTTAGCTGTTACAGTTTTGTTTTGTTCTTGCTGAAGGAAGAATAGAAAGGTTTAAATAAAAGAATCTCTAAAAACATTTTAATCCAGAGAAAAGGTTTTTTTTCTTGGCTCATAATAGAATAAATGAGGGGTCAGATTTTGATTAAATATTATTGGAGGCATTTTTGAGTTTTACAGAAATCAAAGAAATGAATTTAGATCCTTGTCTTAGCCATCCTCAAAATAAAAATTAAAAAACATACAGAAAAGACTCTTTAATAGTTGTGTTGCTATCTGCTGTGGAGACTTAGTGGGGGCAATTGGGAGGTAAAAGGTGGTCCTTTACATCTGTAGTATGATTCCCACCATTTAGCTTTTGAGCTCTGGGGGAAGTAGGAAGTTGCACATCTTAGTAACTTCTTTGCATCTGACTACTGGCTTGGGGCTCTGTAGTAGCAGGTATGTCAGAATTTGATTTTCCTTATGAAGACTAGTACACAATTTTACATGCATCAAATCCTAATTCACTATGTAAATTATTTTTCAAGCTTTTCCAAACTGATGTCATTTTCTAGTCCTAATATTTCTTTGCAACAAGTTGTCAACACTATCTATAAAAGGTGAACAGTTAACATACTTTGCAAGTGTTAATAACCTGCATAATAATACTGTCCACTGACCTGAATATTCTTATAAATATTGCTTACCTTTCTATGTATTATTTTATGACATGAAAATAATAATATGAAAGCATTTAAGTTTTCATACAACATGCAAGGTTTCTGTTCCCACAATTGAAGGATTTTTACTGGAGACAGGTTGAAGGAATGACACAGGATCAAATGCAAACCATTTTCTTCGGACTAGTTCAGTCAACCACCCAAAAAATGTGCTAATTTTGAATAAGGGTAGAGGCATTTGAAATTAAATTGTTGCTCTGATTTTACTGCTGTTTCAGTGTCTTGACTTTCATTTAATATATAACCCTGTCTGATGGTTCAGTTGAGTTTCTGTGCCTGCTTGTAGACAAGTTTGATTGGGACTTTATTGGTTATCATTTTGTACTTGTAAGTTTCCCAGGTTACTAACGAAGCTTCCTAAACAATAATGCTATTCTGTGATTCCTCTCCACTTTCTCAATTTTGTGTTAATGTTGGTATCCTTTGCTGAAGTCTTCCTCATTACCTTTAAATGGTCTTCAAGTAATAATTGGAAAATTCCTTCTACATGTATAGATGATTCTCCTGCTCCCTTCCCCCTGTTCCCAAATCACAGGAATAATGGGGTAGTATTTAACTGTAGACTGCTTTCACAGACTTCTCTGTGAAGATTTCACACCCTACTTACTCAGTATGATGCTGAGAGAGGTTTAGTGTGTTTTGTTAGAGGAAATAGCTCAGTCTTGCAGCAGCTTCTTGAGGTGACAGCATGCCAAAAAAATGTCACTCTGCCTAGAGTGTTCTGTGTTAGTGTTTCATTAGACTCTAAACCTTTTTTCCAAGTAGTTTTGGCAAAAATTTTTTAAGATTGTTTCACCACAAGCTAAATGTTTTCTCTAGGCAATTTTCCATTAAAACAGTTACTATTTGTCCTTGCCGCCTTCGACACTGACATTTTGTTTTGGATAATGTTTCCAACTGTGCTTCTCCTGCATTTCTTCTAAATGTTACCATTTTGTCTGTGGCAGATGATCCATGGCGCTATATCTATTGTGTTATTGTAGCTGTTGTGATTCATTTCAGTGTGCTAAATATTTTACATATTTTTTTCTCAGGCCTGTTGATCTGAATCCAAGATAATCCTCAGGTTCTGTTCATGTTAGGCATCTGAAAATTGTGTCAGTTGTTACTTGTGTTTTGCTTTCTGTATACCTTTAATCTGTGGTGGAGAAGTAATGTCATGCCCTCAAATTCCAGCTATGGTATTTCATATTTATACACTCTATCAGCTGCTACTAGTAATGTATTTTGTTCCACACAAAAAGCTGAAAAAAACACATCAGAAGGCCACCATTTATGAGACTTGGTGTCATCATAGTAATTTGTTTCTCACTGCATATATAACAGTTTGAGAGAGAAGGCTTTTGACTTACATCAATTAGTGTTTAAAGCCTCTGCTATAAAACTGAGCCTTTGAGAGTGATCTGAATGAGGAGGCGGAAATATTTGTATATGCTGGGAATGAAGAGACTTTCAGGAATAAGCAACGGCAAAAATTACTGCAATGACTAGAATAGGAAATGCAAGCAATCCTGCGTTCATTCCACCTTCTTGGAAGGAAAGAGTGATAAAAGAAGTAGGGGGAGTAGTGGAGGGTCATTTACCTTGAGGAAAATATTTACTGGGAATTGTGCCCGTTACTTACCAGAGATGGCCAGTAACAATGAAATTACTGTGGAGCTAATTGATATGGGGGTGCTTATAAGCTTGAGATAACACCTGGAATGTTGTGTTGGATGCAGTACTTTTTCCTTTGAAGTCCAGCAAGCCTGTTCTGGTAAATGTGTATGTTACCTGTAAGAGATTGTCCTACTGTAAGTGAAAAATTTATGAAAATGTTTGACACTGTGGTCTTTTATTTGATGAATACATATAAGAGCTATTAAGGTCCTCTCATTCCTAGTTGCCATTATAGTAGCTGAAGTACTTCTAAAGAGTCAGGAGAGGAGTTCTGTTCTCTGTATCAACTTCTGTTCTTTGAAATACAAGATGGAGATAAACACAGCTTACTTACTTGGTCTTGCATCTTTGGAAGACATAATAAATAATAATTTAGATTAATAGCATATGATTAAAAATGGGATATTTTTGTCAGAACGTTTTTTTTTAAAAAGGTAGTCTTCTTTAATATCTGACTTAGTTGGCTAGTATGCTGTGGGAGAAGAACTTCAGGAGAATATGAGCATTACCACCATTATTTTAAGAAGTCACCCATATGGTTCTTTAATAGCAAAAATTAATCTCTAAATGCAAAAATGCATAATGACCTTCTTTAGTTTGGTTGCTAGTGAGGCTCACTTAAGTTCTGAGGTGGGAAAGTGGCATTTAAGGAAAAAATGTTACACTTCTAGATTTGTGTAATTTGTGGTTGTTTAATAGAACGCTGTAGGTGCCTGAAAGGGTGTGGCTCCTCCAAACAGGATGGGCTCCCGTCACAGTGAGCAGCTTGAAGGGGAAGTTTAGGAGTGAATGTGCTTCCTATGCACAGAGTAAAGATGAAGTCATTTATCAATCAGCAACTTAAGGCAGGAAGAAAGTCTTTCTGTATGCTTTTCCAGTAATAAACACATGTTAAGTAATTTATACTGGTATCACACTTGGATTCTGCTTGTTTTAATCTGGCAAAAATAAGATTACAGGTTTATGCTACAGAGGGTAAAATTTTCTTTCTTTAATTTCTAAGAATGATCCAATAACTAGACTGTTTAGCATAAAATTAGAGCCTATCAAAGGATTCAGCTATTTACTTTCATAAGCAACAAGGGAAAGCGTCAGAAGTTCATGTATCAGGAGTACCTGCATGTATAGGAAGTTACTGGTGGCAGTAATTGAGTAAGTTCTTGGTAAAAACTTGGTAAGTTCTATTAATTGGATATTGATACCATGGCCCTACAAATTAATGGAAAAAAAGTATGTGTGAATTTTACCCTGAATTAAACAATAGGGTTTTATTCAAAACTTATAATGGAAGCCATTTGTTTCTAAAAGATGAGCTTTAACACCAAGTTTTGAATTTGAGCTGGAAATTACTGGGAAAGAGTCTATGGCTTGTCTATGGCTTTAAGAGCCAACAAGGGAAGAGGCACTACTGGACCTATTTCTGACAAACAAAGAGGGACTGACGGAGGACATTGAGGTTGAGGGCAAACTCGGCTGTAGTGACCATGGAAAAATAGAGTTGTGGCTAACATACAAAAAACAAGTCAGACTGAAACCTTGGATTTCAAGCGGGCTAACTTTGTCTTTTTCAGGAAACTGATAGGTGAAATCCCATGGGCTAGGGCCGTGAAAGGCAAGGGAGCTTACAAGAGCTGGGCAATATTCAAACATTGCCTTCTTCAAGCTCAGGACCAGTACATTCCCAAGAGCAAGAAATAGAGCAAGAGAAGCAGGAGACCTGTGTGGTAGAGCACTTCTGAAAAAACTGAAGAGGAAGAAGGAGATTTACACCGAGTGGAAGAAGGGACTGACCATTTGGGAGGTTTACAGAGATGCTTTTCGACTATGTAGGGAAAAAACAAGGAAAACCAAGGCCTCCTTGAAATTAAAATTGGAAGAGATGTTAAAGACAAGAAGAATGGGTTCTTCAATTGGAGGCAAAAGAAAAACTAGAGAAAATATGGGCTGTTCAGTGAGTCGGGTGCCATGGTAAGAGAGGATGCAGGGAAGGCTGAGTTGATGAATGCCTTCTGTGCTTCAGTCTTTACTGCTTGAGCCAACCCCTGGGAACTGGGATAGTCTGGACTAAGGAGGATCTTCTCTTGGTGGAGGAGGACCAAGTTAGAGATCAGTTAAGAAGGCTGGA